>WTSP01011357.1:84969-128577 GCA_025331215.1 Actenoides lindsayi
TTCCGACGGTTTCCCGGCCCAACAAAAGGGCTTTACTGCAAAACAAAGGGGAAAGCGGTAACAAAGGCCCAGAAGACGAAACAGGCAAAAAATAAAAAAAATGGGGGGGGGGAAGAAAAAAAAGGGAAAGATAGGTGCCAAGGCCTTAATAAAAATAAAGCAATAATTTCTCCAATATCAAACTCTAAATAAGGGCATGGTGGTGAGACACCCAGACTGAGCCATCTCAGCATTCAGTAAATCCCTTCTCCAAATTTGTACCACACATTCCTCCGCCCCTCAGGATACACAACCCATCACATTTCAGATGAGTTTCAGTATGCTTTAATAAAATAAGCTTCACAGGACCAAATCCACACACACAAGATCCACCTCCACCCATCTCTGTCTCTAAAATATCCAATTGCTCTTTGTGAGCCTCTGTGCCCATGTACACACAAGGCTGTGCATTCACACCTCAGGGATGACACATTCAATAAGGGGCAAGTTTTAATTTCCATTTTCCAACTGCTTTTGGTCTCCAGCCCCCAATAAAGCAAAGGGTGGCATGCTTTAGCACTTCACAGCTGTAGACACTGGGGAGGAGTCACAAGCATCATCCTGCAGCACTCCAAGTTATGATTGTTAAATTACCCCATGTGCTGCATGCAAAGTGCAAGCGACTGAGATCACCTCTTTGCTAATCCCTCTCTTTTACCCAAAAGTCCTTCACAGATGTAAGAGCCTGCTTCGGTTTCGCTGATCACTCACAGTGGGAAATTTTGAGAGGCTGAGCTTGTGACTCAGAGATTTTTCCCAAGTAAAATATTGGCCTGCAATGATGTCCTGACAATACAAAGTAGTTGACACTATAAAATAAACAATTGCAGAGAGCATAGCAAAAGGGTATTTGGAGCTGCCAAGGATCTTGCAGAGGTATTACTAAGCTAGACTGGAGTTAGCAAAAGCAGTTTTTATGACAAAAACAAGCATCAATCTTTCCAACACTCCAGTCCTCACACAGAAAGAACATCTCTGCCTAGAGGAGGCCACATTGCTGGCTTCTTTCTCCAAGTTTCATAACTTTTACAGCATGCAAAAATAATAGAACGAGTGAAAACGGCAGAGTACCCGTGAAAGAGTGAGTGCACATATGGTCACTCCCCCCCGCATTCAGATACACAGCTACAGATAGAAGTGGCAAAAGGAGAACTAGAGGTTGATATGCTCTTTTTGACACAATCACAAGAAAAGCATTGTAATTCCAAGCAGAAACTTTCTTTGCAAGAATCAGCTGGGCTCGATTAGTGGCAGCAGCATAGCTGCCTCCCCATCATGCTGAGAACTTTAGCAATAGAAAGGAAAAAAAAAGTTTAATACATCATCATTATTTGTCAACATAACCAGAAAAGCCCTTACCAGTTAGGACTTCCAACATCTTCTCTAATTTCTCCTCTTGCTTCCATTATAAAGAGCACTAAAATGTTCATAGTACTAGTCAGCCAACATCAAGTACATCTGGCAATCTCCCTCACTGAGCAGAAGGACATGAACATCCTTAGAGCACACCCCCTATAACCAGGTGCTTGCCCTAATCACAATTTCCATGCAAGGAGTTATTTGCACTTTATTTTCAGAGGTAGATCAGACTTAAGGTCCATCTAGCAGCATCTGAACCCTTGTCAGATGCTTCAGAGCAGTGCGAGAATTTCATAGCAGCTGAGTGTTGGCAGTATCTGCTCATCATCTTGATCTCAGTCTCAAGGTGAGCTTGTTGGTAGAGGTGAACTAGACACTGCAGTAAAACACCTTTTTTTTCAGAAGCTACCACCATGGACTAGAACAGCTTGCATTGGATTCATCTGCCCTTAACAGGTTGTCTGAGTGAGGTGACCAAATCTAAACAGGTCACCCTGAGCTCTGTTGAAGTCCATGAGGAGAAGCAGTGACACTCAGAGGATGAGGCCCCACCTACCTTAGGGTGAGGTATCTCTAGCAGAGAGGTTACTCTATTTTTGCCTATTTGGTTTGATTACAAAGAAATCTTACAGAAAATAGTTTAACCTTGGATATATTCTAGACAGCAGCAGTTTGGCAAGATGAATCCCACCACTGATACCGTATCTGGTCTGGTCCCTCTTTGGATCCTTACAGCCTCTATGTGCCAATGGTACAGTACCCCATAGGGATGAGCGGCAGCGTGGCAGTGAGCAGAGCAACTGAATGTGACCCAGGGCAGCATGGTGCTGGCAGGGCACACTGACCTCCCAAATACTCCCATCACCTCCCAGGAGGGCTGCCCAGTGCACAGCTCCATGTTCCCACGCCTTGTTTCAGCACAGCGTCGACACCCTGCTCAGCAGAGCGCAGCCTGGACATGGTTTTAACGGTCTCTCGTTGCCAAGAGAGGGATATTTCTGTGACCTTTCTCACCATTTCCTATAGCAATATAATCCTAATTTAAAATGTCATGCCCTGCGGCTTCCCCATAAAATAAAAATAAAAGCAAAACAAAACACAAACAAACAAACACACCAGATGAGTTTTTTTTATAAGCAGTAGAAATAACACAGGGTATTTTCCTGGGGATTTCTGCATTGTGGTTGGATTCTCTGGTGCACAATAAAGGATGTGCTGCGATTGAAACTCCTTCTGTGGTTGGAGCATTTATAGCATCCCCCTGTGTGGATTCTCTGCTGCCTACTAAGGGTTGAGCTTAGATGTCAGTCTTCTCCTCACTGCAGCTATTAATAAAAACACTTTTCTCTTTTGAGCTGCTTACTTCCACACAATTTTTGAGATTTAAAGGCTTTGAGACCACTATCAAAATGTCAGATTTTGCTGAAATTGGCCCAGGGGTTCTGAAATTAACATACAGGAGTGAATATATATGGATTGATAAACGCGTGCGAACTCCCATACACACAGCCCCATATGAGCACGCCATTCTTTACTCCTCAGGGAGCTAGGATTAAAATAAAACTAAAATACTATTTAGAACTTGAAATTCTGCCATGACAGTCTACATCATTTCCTATTTTTAGCTAAGTATTGTAAAGAAATAAGACTTCTGCTATCACACTCTGCAAGTCTCTGCACCCCAAAAGAAGTTTGTATGCAGTTGGCTGGGATCAGCCACATGTGAGACATGGGTGGAAGTCTCCAAGACAAAGTCCTCACGCACTTCTTGAAAATCAGCACCTGGGTAAAAGGAAGAGAGACCCTGAATCCTAGTGCTGCAGGAAAGGCAGACAAAGCTAGTCACCATGCTCAGCCAGCACACACACATGGGCTGAGCAACGACTCTGCCCACTTCTACCAAGATGTTTCCAAAGACAGACTTTATACCTGGGATTTAAGAGGGCAGGATCCACAAGAAGGGCAGATTGCTAATGGACACGGAACTCCAAATTTATGTTCTGGTGTAATCCCACGAGGACAGACTTGCTCCTTCCCCAGGACAGGGGTGCGCACTGGCTCATTCTAGAGATGCTGAGACACAAATTTCTGTGTATTTCTCTCTAGAGGTGGCAGACGCACAACTCTGAATACTGACTTCTCTTTACAGTAAAAGCAGTTTGTCACCTTGCTTTCCTCACCAAAATGCATTTTGGCAGCCCTTAGCCATCTCTTTCCTCTTTGAAAAGCAGCCCGGTTTGTTTCATAGACTGACAATGCATCCACTTCCCTTGCCTTTGTCTGAAGGCATGCTCTGCAGAGAAATGGGTTGTTTTCAAATACCAGAAACTACTTCTGTAAATCACTCATCATGTCATTGTCATCAGCCATTTTCCAGAGACATCAGCACATCAAACTCTGCCTCCATTTCAGGATTTGAATGATAAGACCATCCCCCATTTAGCAGACAGAACTATGAAGAAATGTTAAGCACAGTAGAAAATAATTAGAGAAAGGCATATTTTTAACACTTCTAGCTTAGCCAAAGTTTTCAGAAGATATTCCACCTGTCAGCTCCTGGAGCAACATAAAGCAAAGCTTTGAAAAACTGCCATCTCTTCTTACTGATCCATAGGTCTGCTGAGCCAGGACAAAGTTGTAGATACCCTTAACCTCATGACAGAGATGAGACAGCAATGAAAGCATCAGCGCAGACCAGAGCTTTTGCTATAACCACACTCCAGCTATCAAAAGTTGCCTCAGTTATTGATAGAATGGTGGAAGGCCTCCATGGCCAGCACAGACGACACTTGCTGGGTGACCTCACCAGCCTCCCAACTGGTCCCTTGAAAGCAGGTATGAAGACAGGTAGCGTGTATCCGGATCTTCATTGCTTGTTTGACACAGGGAGTTGAAGGCAAAGCCGCCTTCTGCTGCACAATCAAGGCTGGGCTTCACACACACACATGAAAATTTGATTTCAAGAGTCTGCTCTAAAGTCGCAGCGACAGCGTGCGAGCGGCAGGTGCTGAGCTGTTTGCTTTCACAGGCTCTGAAGTAATTGCTGTTTGTGCATTTCAAGATGCTTGAAGCGAGCAAGAGCGTGACACATGAATCACAGCGCATGAGAAATAACTGAGGCTTAAGAGGGCCATTGGCAAAAACTATTACAATCTCTCCCTTTCTGAGCTGAGCAGATGTTTAAAATTATGTCAGTGACCTCCAAACCATAAACATTTCTCAGGAAAATGTAAATGTGGTTTTTAAAAAAAAAAAAAAAAAAAAAAAAATAAAAGGAGATGTGTCCAATGCAAAGCAGAGGTCCCTGCTAAGCGAGCCCCCTTTGAGCAGTAGGAATGTCAAACATGCTTGACCTCCAAATCAGCAAATAAGCACATTATAAACAATGTTATTAATGGTTCTGCTTTCACTACAACGAGGAGTTTCCCTGTTTGTTTAACATACATCAGGCTGGTTAGAAAGCACATCGTTTCACAGCCAACCCATACTACAGCAGTATAGGGACCTTGCTCCTATTGTTTCTAGCTCCACTGCTAGGAGACTGCAAGTGGTAGGTGGCAGGAGAGGAGAGACACTGCTAATCCCAGCCGTCAGGATCACTGTTGTCATTCCATGTTTAGATACTGATACTGTGCCTTGAATCACCAAGTAATCACCACCCAACAGTTAAGATAGACATGAGAGGTCATCAGCTCCTCTGTGAAAATACACAACAGTCTCCAAGTGCAACGTGAGCAGATGTCTCCGTACACATGCAAAGACTGCTTAGGACTCAGCCCAGAAAAAGCTGCTTTTGCTTTGGGTAGGACAAGAAACAAGTGAGGTGCTCTGCCAGGACCTGGTTCTCTTCCTCAGGCACTCCCAACACACAACGCCACGCGTTGCAGACAGCATAACTGTACTGCATTTCCAACAGAAGCATCTCAGAGTTTCTATAACCCTGCTATAGACAAAGCTGAGCCTGGGCAGTCAGTCTATATCCTAATCCAAAGCACTCTGGAGTGTCCATCACACTGCTCAGATCCCCATTATGCACCACTCCAACCTGACTGCAGGCATAGGTGCCACCCCAGACAACGGTGTGGCACAATAGCAAATGAAATGAGAAATTTCAGCTCAGGGTATTGAGGCAGAGGTGTGCAGAGTGACACAGAAGCTAATGTTACATGGAGTTGTCCAGATATCAGTTTCTAAGATCCTCCTTCACATCAGCCAGTATTAAGCTGCAGGGAGGCTAATGGATACATCTCCATTACGTAAAGCAGCAGAACTGTTACAGGTTTCAGGCCACCAAGGAAATCCCCCAACAAGTCATACTGGTGTTAGCCATGCCCAACCCAGTCCACGTTCTGTGTTCCTGTAACTGAGGGGAGCTGGCTCAGATGGAAACAGGGAAGGGCTGGAGCCATTTTTCCTGTGGTTCATAAGTGTGAATATTTCAAAGCTGATGCTCAAACTGCTATATCTTCCCAAGTGACCATGCTGCAAGGGCCAAAGATCTCAACATAAGGAGTAAGGAATGCAGGTTCACATTGAAAATGCATCAGATCAAGAGCTAGTGCAAACCCAGAAGGAAAATACAGAATGAAAGGAAACAGAGTTGTCCAACAACCTTCCTACCCATGCAAATGCACAAGGGTGTCCCAAGCACTGAGAAAAATTACAGACACCCGCCCAAGGAAGCAGGTCAACAGTAACTGCAGTAGAGAGAAGGAAATGCAAGGATAGGAACACTTAAATCCCAGGGACTATGCTGAAAGTCTGCGCTTTGCAATGGACTTTCCTGCATGACCTTGGGTGGGTCACGGAGGCTAAGTCTGTTGGATCAAGGTGGCCCTGAGAGCCCCATGTGTCCCACAGGACAGACAAGTGGCAATATCTCCCCCTCTCAGCTCTTTCTGATGACAAGGATCAGAAATTCCTTTCCTATCTCACAGACACCTTGAGAAGATGCACGCTGGTCAATGAGGCTCTCAGGGACTATAGTAAGAAGACCAGATAGACAGCCAGGCTCTGACAGCATCGCTCAAGTCCACTAGCCTTTTGGTTTATGCAGCTGACTGATTATTTTTACCACTTAAGGACTTGTCCACATCTAATGAAATTCCTTCAGATAGGTCCAATTTTCTGTACTGATAAATCCCTTTCCTCCACCCCCAAGACATCAGTTACTCTCTCCCTTATTTTATGAGCACAGAAAAAACCCACAGCAGACTAAACACCTCCTTTGTCTTGGAGACTGTGCGGAGCAGCAATTTGCCTTTAAGGACAAAACAAGCTGATAGCCCAGCAGCATCCAAGGAAATGAAAAGCAGATGAAGATAAAGTCCCTATAAGCTCCAAAAACATCCAGAGAGGCAGGGGGAGAGGTGGCAGGGCATCGTCACTGTGAAGGGGGATGACTCCCAGGGACCCCCAGAGGTAAAGCCCACAACTCTGATTTATATTGAACCGGTACTGGGCTAAAACTCAATCTTTTCCCATTAGCTACAGCGAGCGCTCACAGAGAGTTCCTCTCTGCCCCCAGCTTTGGCCGAAGGAAGTCGCAGGGACCAAGGAATGTGCACCAGGGAGAGCAAATAAACAGAGGTGTGCAAATCTGCTAAAAATAACGCAGGAATTGCGGCTCTTGGAGGGGAACACAGATACTCGGTTGTTCACCGCCGCCTACCACAATTGAGGCCTTGTCTGAACAGGTGGGTGGCTGTCCTGGCAAATCCTATCTTAAAAAAAAAAAAAACCCAACCGCACAGAAAAATCCCTCCTCAATCATTCCTGCAGCCCCTCTGTTCTCATCTAGATTCTTGCCAGGGGTTGTCAAAACAAGAAAGAAAAATAAAGCTCCAACATGATTTTTACTGTTTTCCCACTGCTTTCCAAAGCATTGATGTGTTGTTCCAGGCAGCTCAAAAGTGCCAGTAAGCTGGTGACAAGAGGCAAGGCTGGCAGGGGACACGGCCTCCGGCTGGGCCAGAAACATGGAGCAACCTGTTTGAGACTCCCATGCAAGGAGCCCTTGAAGGAGACAGGCCTCAAAAAGTCCAGCAAGAACTGGAAATGGGATTGAATTATGGATCCCTGTGTACTTGAGGTCTCAAAATTGAGTAATGCAGGGATCAGCCATGGCAGGAGGAGGGGAGCAGGGACTGCATGGGGTGGAAAGCTCAGCCAAGGCACTGGAAAGATGGGGTTGTGTAAGACCAGTGAATTGCATCTCCTGCCAAATGTGGGGGTTGCAGACCAAACTCCCTGGTAAGAACCCCAAGCACTCTGATGATTTTCCAATTCTGGCCTCTATGCTAAGTACGGGTACATCTCCTGAAGCCCAGGAGGATCTGTGCATGTTAAGAAGTCGCCTTGAATCAAAATGTCTTCTGTTTCTTTGACTTTGCCCCTAATTTAAATGTTTCGAAGACAGATAACCCGAAGTCTCCCAAAGCAGAATCTCAAAGCAAATATTTCCTCTCTCTTTATCTCCCCTTCCTTTTTGGCCATGTTTCTCAGAAGTCTCTTTTCATCTTGCTCAAGTCTGAAATTTGCTGAAAGGCTCCTTAAAGGGTAACTCTCCAGCGCTGAGTGCATTCTCCGACACCAGAGAGCACACACAGCAACAGGGGCACAATTTTTTTTTTCCATCTTTCACTTTCCAGAGTGTAAACCCAAGCTTGGACTAGCTGATCTTCACTTGGTGCAGAGGATGGGTACAATGGCCACAGCTGTTGTCTTTACTCTTCTTCAGCCCCTCACCGAGATGGAGACAGGCAACTCCATCACTAGTGAGTGTCGAGCACCATCCTGTGAAACATTTTACACTATTTCATATCCGGCCCAGTAACAGGCTGGTTACTGCAGCCTGTGATGTCAGCAGAGATCAGGTCACCCATCCCAGTTTGGCCACAGCATGCCTTCCACCAAACACTGGGGTAAACACAGCAAGGTTTAAGGGTCTCATGGGGCTCTATGTTGTGCCATAGTCAAGTGCTGGTTTCGAAGAAATCAAGTGCCAGTGCTCCAGTGGTGTGGGACAGGGGCATCTCCTGCTGCAGCACACACCACAGCAAGCCCAAGAGCTCTTTGGCTCCCTGTGCTGGGGCACTTGGAGGGGCTTCAAGCACCCAGGGACCATTTCAGCAGAGCTAAGCAGGATGGAGATTTCTCCACTTGGTCCTGAAAACTAAAAACTGCACTTAGGGATGCTAAAAGAAGGAGCAGACCATGCCTACATATCATGATGCCCCAGGGAGACTCTGTCATGCTCTACGATGCCCACCTCGACACACACACCCAGCTCAAGGCAGATTGGGGTCCACCCTCACAAAGCAGATGGGCCTGGTAAACTCAGTGGAACTCCCCCAAGTAGTCCCATTCTTGGCTGCTGATAGAGTCAAACACAGCAGTATCAGTCCAGCTGCTTTCTGACTTGCTTCATGTAACCTCAGCTCGAGTGCCTGATAAAAGATAACCTGCACTCGTGGCTGCTTCTGGGTCACTGGAAATCCTACAGACCCCGATCAAAGGGCCCCTGAGCTGGGCTTCAGATCTGGCTGCTCCCCCACTGCTTCAGCAGTACCAGCAGCAGAAGTCTGACCTGTGCCAGGCTGATACTAACCATAAAAATAAGCTTCAGACTGCACAGACATAGGAAAGTCTTTGAAGGGAATAAATATCTAACTTCACTTGCAGAGGCACATATTTGACCATATTACCTCATCTCAACTGCAAAATTTCCAGCTCACAGCTGGTCCTCCTGATTTCTTCCTCTTGCAAAACTGCATCCAGCTCCCCCTGAAGCTCATTTAATAGCCTGTTTAACCGGTGATGTCCTTGGACATTTGCTCCCTATTTTAGGTGAACAGAGTGAGCCTGAAATTTTTCATTTACCACGCAACCATTTTTTCCTAACTTGCTTGAGACACCTGGTTATAGCATTGTGATTTCATAAATGCTATAGAGTAATGCCTCTTCACAGCTGTCAGAGCAGTATTTTTCTGCTTGCTTCAACTAGTTTTCAGTCTGGTTAAGCTCCAGTGACTCCAGCAGTTACTTTTATTTGCAATGCTGCCTGCAAGTCAGCTCAGAAGCTGGCCTTATGCTAGTTACAGTTTCCAGGCACTTGGCCTCCACATTTCATAAAATTATGGGTAGGAATGGTATTCAGAGAGGCCTTTTGAAGAAAAATTAAAAACAAGGCAAAGAGACAGGATGGAATAACACTTCTTTCAACTCAGCAGTTAATGTCTGGGTTTTTAAGTTTTCCACTGATGCAGGAAATAACGTCGGGAAGGTTCAAGGTAATGAGGATACAAGAGTCAGTCTTCCCTATCTTTTGTCAGAAACTCGTCTAAAATTTGCTGGTTTTATGCTCACCAAGGAGTGCTCTGGGGAAAAAAAAAAACCCAAAACAACCAACCACCAAACCTTTCCCGCTGCACAGCCTGCAAAGTGCTGCAGGAAGCTACCCTCCCAAAGCGATCGTGAACACTGGTGGGAAACGGTCCCTTGGACGAGCAGGGATCGCTGTAAGACAACGTCACCCATCGAGAACAGACAAGCTGTCGCAGCCTTCAGCTTTGAGGAATTTCTGCCCAGCACAGCTATAGCTCCATGTGCCTTGCAGATGGAGACGGCCTGTGAAAACCACCAAAAACCTTGGGTATTGGCAGGAAAAACTGAGGTTCATCTCTTGGATTGCTCGTTCTGAACTTCATTACAAAAAGCAGAGCCAGCATTAAGGTAGGATCCAAATCTACTGTCAGGTACACAGTTACAGCTCTCAGGTTCTTATATCCCCCACTAAATCCATCTGTATCCTCACCAATGTTGTAAGCTACATGTCAAATGAGACAGTCTTCTGCAAAGAGGTAATTCTGCCTATACACTAGGTAGGTCAGCCCTGTGCCACAGTCTCAAGTAAGACACTTACAAAAACAACCAACCTACCTTAGCTTAAAAATTAAGGCTCTTTCCTCCTAAGTAACAGAGCTTAAGTTCTTTTTATTGCCTTCTGGTACTTAGTCTGTGGGCGGAAAAGATTCACATTTTCCAGGTGACTCCAAAAGGGAGAACAATTTTCTCATGTAACTTCTTAAACCAGAACTCAGATTCCTCCTGAATGGGAGGGGGGAAGAAAGAGTGTTAAGGAAATCATTCAAGTTGCCAGGACTTTGATAAGGACATAGAAGCAAACACAGCCACCCCAGCATCACAGATGAGAGAAGCAAAGCAGACCAGTGACTAATACCACATCCAGCAAACACGATCCAAAGTAATTCAGGTCAAAAGTGCTATGTTTTCCTCTTTCATTAAAAGGCAAGACAGGAAATGTATAAAAGCTGACAGGATCATTAGGGATTTTATAAATGCTGCTTCCTGTGGTACAGAAAAAGGAAAGAAGAAAGGCACGAGGCCAAATTATGTGCTAGAGTAGACGTCCACGACTGCAATACAAAAGCAGCAGACCTGCACCCATTAGAATAAGGTGATCCAGGATATGTCCTGCAGTGAAAAAATGGGGGCAAAGCTTATAAGCCATCGCAGAGGGCTGGGGGCGAGGTGGTGCTCACCGCAGGGGAAAGCTCCCCGGCACCTGCGCGTTTGATGAGTCAGCAGCCCTGGCCCCAACCTGAAACCGAGTGAGGCCCGGGGACAGGAGGGGAGGTTGGTTTTGTTTTATTTTCTCCAAGGCTTTCTCTATGAAAACACAGCCTCCTACCAACATCAGACCATTTTACAGAGCCGACAAAGTTAAATAATGAATTTGGCACTTCAGCGTCCGCTACCCTGCTCCGAGTCACGCGCTGCGGATCTGGGGGGAGGATGGCTAGCAGGGAGGCAGGCTCGTGTTTGTCTTGGAAAGCTGCACGCAAGCCCAACTTGAAGCATCACTTGACACAACCCGCTCTTCATTTTGCTTCCACCCTTAGCAGCAGGCAGGGAGCCCATCGCCAATCCCTGCTCTGAAAGCTCTGTGCCTTCAGTACCCATATTACAGTGTGCTTAAAAACAAACTGAGAAGATAGGGGGGGCATATGGGTTTGGTTATGAAGAACAGAGCAAAGAAACACCACTCACCACAGGACAGCACAGCTTTATTAGCATGCTGTGGGGCTGGAGGGTTTCCCACTGGGCATGCCAGTCTCTTTTTAGTTGTGCCTGATAGAACAAGAGGTAATGGTAGCAAGCTGAAACACAGAAGTTTCACCTCAACATGAGGAAAAATTTCTTCACTGTGAAAATGACAGAGCACTGGAACAGGCTGCCCAGAGAGGTTGGGGAGTCTCCTTCTCTAGAGACTTTCAAGACCTGCCTGGATCTGTTCCTGTGTGGCTTGCCCTGGGTTATTCTTGTGCTGGCAGGGGGGTTGGACTCAATGATCTCCAGATGTCCCTCCCAAACCCTACCATTCTATGATGCTTACCAAAGCAGGTTGTCAGGAAAGCTGCTCCTCACCTGCTTTTTCTCCTGCTGTAGAAAAGTTCATGCCTCCACTGCTGCATCGTACTCTTCTTTTCTTTGGCATGGTATGAAGAGGTATCTGCAGGAAAATGACATTGCTCCAAAACATAATTCACAATGGGAGGTCCTGCAATAGATTTCTGCAGTTCTGTATTGGGCCCTGGCATGCATGTACTGGGGTCACTCCAAGAGGACAGTGACCGCTATACTGGATGCTAGTGGTATCAGTTTGTACTGGCACCCATGATGAATGCTGGTTAATAGGTTACCTCCCTCTCAAAGCTGTATCCAGTTTTGGCACTACGTTATTGCAAATAGAGCTGTGGACTGTTTGTACAAAGGCTTGATGCTCAACTAGTTGTGCATAAGTAGTAGAAAGTGCTCAGAATTTTTTTTTTTAATTTCCATAAGCAGACACAGAGTATTTTAAGCTGCTGAGATGCCCAGACAGGACAGTTATTTCCTGCAGACAGAATACTTCAACCTCAAAGGAAAACCACTGTGCTAAATAAGCTTCTCAGCCTGTAATGTGAAATTTTGAGAGACTGTTAAAATTGCTGCTAGCGGCTGTTCCAGTCTGGTTTTACAGGCTGGATATGGATCACTTGCTACAACATTTGTGCATCATAACTGAAGTGAGTT
Organism: Actenoides lindsayi; assembly: GCA_025331215.1. Classification (NCBI taxonomy): domain Eukaryota; kingdom Metazoa; phylum Chordata; class Aves; order Coraciiformes; family Alcedinidae; genus Actenoides; species Actenoides lindsayi. The sequence goes on from WTSP01011357.1 coordinate 97,465, forward strand.
ACTGCTTTATTCCTCTGGTTTTAAAATAGGTTAAGATGGCAGAGAGCAAAAAGGCTTAGGGATGGGAGGATGAGGACGTGAGACTACATGTTAGAAGTGGCAATGCTTGCACTTCATGTGAGTAATTCTGTTTCTGCTGTAAAATCACTTAACAGGGCACAGGAGATTTTTTCTTTGGAGATTTTTGAGCTCAAGGCTTTTCACTGGTTATCGCTGAAAACATATATCAGCTATGGCTGTTTGAAATTTCTGTACAAACTGAAAATTGAAGCAGCTGTTACTGTAATAGTCCCACTGGAAAGTGATTTTCTACTAGTGTGTTTATCTAGCTGAAGAGGATGGTAGAAATATAGGGACAGCTCTGAATGTGATAGGAACAATGTTAAATTAGATTGCTGACTTCGAAAACTGCTCGCACAGAAGCATTATTTTTATAATTAGAGCACTATAATTATAGCATTATTTTTATAATTATACTATTCACTTGTTTAGAAACTCTAGCTGGGTGCCAGGATCTGTGTGGGTGGCAAGTGCTAAACAACATTGAATCTTCTTTGAAGTGCTCACAAAAATGGTTCCTTACATCTATATGGGATAATACACATATGTAAATACAAATATATATATTCAAAGAAAATTAGAGATGAATGCAAATGACAATCTAGTAGAATTCCACCCCTCCCTCCCCCCCCAACTAGATGTGCTTTGTTTAAGTTAATTTCTGTTGATTTACTTGAGTAAGGAGAGGAGAGAGACTCAAGGAGGAAGTTCCCAAAAGCTAAGTACTCAAATAACTTTATAGTTAGGGATTTTATTTTGTGAACAGGCTCCAGTTTTGCAAAGTAGACACTACAGTTCAGGAAGCATCTGAAGTAAAACTGTCTCTGCAGCCTTTAGTGCTCTGTGTGTTCTGCAATATATTTGTGTAACTCTTTCCAGTTGGAACCTTGCCTCATTGGGATGAACTGGTGAGTGATGGAGGCAGCTGTTCATGTTTATTTTCATCCCTGTTCTTAGAAAAATGGACTTTCCCATTCTCAGTGTGCTTGTTTCACAGCCTGTGGTCCATTTGTCCCCTGAAGGCCCAAACTGCTCTCAAACTGGTAAAAATCTAAATCATATTCATTAACTTTACTGGGTTTATTCCAGGTTTACATGGCTGTTACAGTAAGAGTTGTGCTCAAAATAGGGCACAGATGCTGAATAAGACAAAGAAGAGTGACTCATACAGTTGGCAGGGCTGGGTTAATCTCCCTGAACATCAGCTCATTTTGACATATACTAAGTAGTTGTTCCACACCATGAAATGTGAGTTCTTAAAATTATTTTTAGTATTGTGAAACCACAATTCTGGGCAGTCTTGTTTCCACAGGCTTGTTAGAAGGTGATTGGTCGAAGTGAGGGCTGTGGGTTTGAATTCAGCAATCTCAACCATGCGTAGGTGAAGATGTTACTTTTTTTTATGCCGTTGAATTTGCAGCTAACTTTTGCTTTAAGTTCCTATACCACTTGGTCCTCTACTTGCTCAATGAGATGAGTATTAGGTACGTGTTGTTTAAACACACACACACCCACCCACCCCTCGTTTAAAGTATTTAGCTGTATTTGCCAGCTAAGAGTTTGGTTATAGTGTGCCTCAAACCCTGTATGGTGATAAGGTCTGGAAAGACCTGCCTGAAGGGGAGATGTGTTGTTTGCTCCCAATGTCTCTGTTCCCCCCCTTTGGCTCCTTGCATATATGCTTTAACAAAAGGAAGAGATAAGCTCTGCATAGATGGGACTCTTTTCTTCAGTTAAATGCTCCTGCTGCTGACTGTGCCCTGGGGGAGGTGGATGGCAGGTGCCACACTACTTCTAGCTCATGGGGCTCATACAAATCAACACCACTTCCTGTGGAAATTGGTAATGCCACCCAGATATCTTAAGGGTATAAAAGGACAGAAAAATCTTGATCGTGGTGCACCCCCCACCAAAGAACTGAAGACTTGGACTGATCCAGTGACACGTCTCTGGATACATGGGTAGAGATAACCTTTTCTCTTTCTCTCTCTCTCTCTGTCTTATTCACTCCCTCACTCCCCGTCTCTTTTCCTCTTTTCTAATAACTCTTTCTTCCTTTTCATCAAAATTTAATCGCACCATAAAATAATCGCCTACAAAAATAACACCTTTATCCATACCGTTTGTTGGTTGTTCCATTAGGGAGAACTAATCAATTGTTTTGTTATTGTTCCTCACAGTCACTGTCATGACTCTGCTGGCCCTGCTGCCCTGCCACCCAGGGACAGCCTTTGTCCAGGGATCACAGATTCACCTCCCTCTTTGTCCACTGAGTGGGACGAGACAGCCAGACTCTTCTGGCATCATATACAAAGCATATTGCATATGCATTTGTGAGTTTGTGTGATTGCACAGTACTTGCCTACTGGGTTCTCTTATTTAGAAACTCATCGGTTGAGCTTGGAAGTATCTGAGGCCGCTGTGATCACCTCTGCTTATCTTTGTCACCTATCAATTCCACTTCAACAAATGAAAAATAGTTGTGCCTAATGGAAGTATATTGCTTTGCCTTTATGAAGTACTGTTTGATACTGACATCATGACAGATAGGTGGAGTATTAGAAAAGCTAAACAGCAAAACTGGCTAATGGAAAGGTATTTTTATCTGGCCCACAGGAAGATATGTTTTCCTTCCAAATGTCTCTTGTTTACTTGGCATGTTTCTGAATTCAACATATATGACATTATCGAAATACAATTTAGTGTTTGATACTCTGAAGCATAGATTATTTGTTGCTCCAAATATGTATAAATTTGAATTTTAAGAAAAAGCATGCCTCCCTTGCACGGTAGAATGGAGATTGCATTATTCTTATTGATGTTGGCTAGAGTCAAGGCAGTTTTGAGGCTGTCTTTCTGCAATATGGCAGAGTAACTATCCCAGCTGTCTGGCTGCTGTCCTATAGCTTTGCAGCTTGGTCAGAGCAGAAGGTGTCAGTGAGATCACAGTAGGGAAGAAATAGGTGAGTAATCATAAAGGACTATCGCTAATTGTTATGGCTTGAAGATTTTGATCAGAGATACGGAAATTACTATAGCTATAATCAAGAAAGAGGGTCCTGCAATTGAAGTTGAAGTAATGTGTCATTTTTCCACATCCTTCAAGCAGATAGTCCTGTGAGGGTTGTTCATCTCTTGCAGGAAAGTGGAAAACAATTTGAAGTAAATAATAGCTAGTGTGTGTATCTCAGAGTAAAGACAAGGCGAACTAGGGCCCTTGAACTGAGAAAGGCAAAGTAGAATCTCAGAAAACAAACCCGTAAAAGCCATAAGCTTTGGTTGCTGTTCTGGCATCATGCTATTGCAATGAGTGCCTATTATCATGTCCTAGAGAGCACTGGGAGCCTTAACTGATAGAGAGCCTTAATTGCTGTGAGTAGGGTCTTCTGGGATCTCCATCTGTGGCAAGAAGCTCAGGCCAGATGGGCAACCTTGTCTCTGTCAGTCCTGACTTGCTGCCTGAACACCCCAGGTGGACGCTGGACCTGACTTTATCTCACCTTCAGTGATAGTCCACGGCCCCTGGAATAGGAACACATCCGGGATGAATGCTGCATCCTAATGAAACCACAGAGACTGGCAAAAGGCTCATTATGCTGTAATAGTCTGCACCTCTATAGGAAATTGTTATTCCCTGTAGCTGTTCATGTTTTAGTGAAGCTTAAGTCTAGATAGACCTATGATTTTTTTTCTTCCTTTTCTATAATTTTCCATATTCCTTGGGTTTGCACAGAATTATCACAGAATTACACAGAATTATCATTGAGGCTGGAAAAGACCTTCGAGATCATCAAGTCCAGCGTAAAACAAGTGATCAACAAGTCCGATTTTAACAAGTCCAGCCTTTTGTGTGGAAAAGAAGATTTGAGTATCTGCTTCCTGAGACCGGAGAAGGTTATGTAAGAGCATGAAGCTGTTAATGTCTCACATACTTGGAGATGAACTTTACAAAATGATGTTTTCTTCTTTCAAGGCTTTAGGGCAACATACATTCTTCTGGTTCTTAACTTCCAAATGTGTACAGAGTTGCATGTGGAACTAATTAAAAAAGTTAGAAGGTGTTATCTTTGTGAGCAATATTGTGTCAGCAACCCCTGAGATAAAAGTTCTTTCTGCCTGCTCAAGTCTAGGAAGCCAAGCTTGTGAATTTCTAGTGAAATCATTCCTACTCTGTGGCATAATTGCATTGTGAAAATGCCATTTCATTTTAACAGTATAATGAAATAATCCTCCATCAGAGGAACTGCCATGTTATTTTTTCCCTTCTATTCTCCTGTTCCCTCTTTCATTCCGTTTATCTCTTATTCTTAAATAATCTTTGATTATTTACTTGCTGCACAGTGTTTGCTGGGTGGTACATTTTCTTTAACAATCTTACTGCAGTATCAGTAATATAATTAACTTTTTTACAGGAGTCAAGGTATAATATCAATAGAAAGAGGGATAAAAGCATCCTTAATTTGTATTCGGTTGTTTTCAGAGGTCCTGCACAATTTCTTGAATAGCAAGGATATTTTTAATGCAATTTTGCAGGTACTATATTCACCTGCTTTCCAAATTACACTGTTTAAATGTTTGAACATGTCCGTGAGAGGAAATTTCCACTTTGTGTAATACTCAACTTCTGGTTGACCCTCTGATTTTTTTTTTCACAGTCCAGTTAGCTTTGTTGATGTACTGTGGGCAGGCATACTTAGTAGGGGGGAAGAGCTCTGGCAATAGAAAAGGCTGGAGAGGCAGTGGGGCAGCTGAAGACCCTGGGCAAAAGAAAGACCAGTGGTGGTGGTGCAGAGGTAGAGTTGACAACAGAAAAAAACCCCTCACACTTTAGCCTTTAAGATACTGGTTCCCAAATTGGTTGTGTTGAAGAGCTGAGTGTCGCTCTGCTCTGAAGGTTTGCTAATCCTAGAGCCAGGAGAGCCTTTTCAGTGTAGTGGGAGCTGCAGGGCTGTGACTGGCATAGAGCAGCCTCTTTGATAACGTTCGCAAGTTTGGGAAAGGTGGGAGCAGGCAGAAACTATGAAGCCAAATTCTGAGCTGCACTATTGGGGCACCTGGAGTTCATCTAGTGGATGGGTAGTTTGTCATATATATAATAAAATATATAATTACATAATTTTGAGAATCCTCAAGACACCATTAAATATTTCAGGGGGACAAATTACTAAGCTGTACAGATAGGAGGGGCAAGGACATGTAGCACAAACACTTGATATTTATTCCATCACTGAGTCTTTAGAACCAGAGGAGCTATCAGAAATAATCTCAAATAGAAACAAGTAAAAATGGACAAGTAGGTAGTGCCTCCTTTCCTTCTTCCCTGAAGCCTTTTAAATTCATAAGGCAGCATCGTTCTGACACCAATTCCTGTCTTTTTGCAGGTCAGCAGGGTGTTCTGAAGTGATGGAAGTTTACTGGCTATACCCATGATTTTCTGCAATTATCTGCCTTTTAAAACTGCGCTGAGCAAAAGATCACCACTTTACCTTCACCTAACAAATGGACAGTGAAAGTTTGCAAGCTGCTAAATTTGAATAAAACCGTTTGGAGTAAATAGTTAACATGGCCGACACAGGGAGTCTGATGCAGGTTTTGTATTCCCTGGTGCATTGATACAAAGTACCAGAAAGACAGAAGTAAAATGGAGGGGATAGTTCCCCTAGAACATAATAGAAGAGCAAAGTGTTCTAATATAGCTGGCAGGTTTGCTTATCTAATGCTATTTTAAGCTAATAAAAGCCGTATTTCATCTTTGGATCAAGGTTTATCCGTGTTCTTACAGTTGTGAGAGTTGTCAAAGTAATTGATGTACTGCCAAAACTGCAGTGAGGATACAAATAGATTCTTGTGTGGGTTGGAGTAGATCTCATGGTAATTTAGTGGCAATTGGTGTGTGTAGGAAGACTATTTAGTCCCTTATTCTGAGGTAAAAACAGTCCAATGGTAATGTAGATCTTGAGGAATATAGATGTTGCCTTTCTGAATAGAGACAGTAATTTATCTAACCTTGTATTTTGCTTTGATCAATAGGCAAAACTTCAGAGAAAGGTAGAACCCTTTTTTGAATTTGAGCTCTTAGAAATGTCCTGGACTAGTTTCTCTTTACATCTGCACATGATGGTTATGTTTTGGCCCTTTAACATAAGCAAATGTATGGTCCCTGTGATCAACCGCTGATACAGATGCTTTGTGGGAGAGCGAGGGAAGTATTTACAGATCTCGCTCTAGATACCTAGCAAGGGTGTGATGCAGCACACTAACCTTCAGAAGCCAGAATTTCTTGTGTCAGCAAGTAGCTGGGTAATCTTTCTGGGTGGTGTGACTGTTCTCTGTTCCCCTTCACGCTCATCCCCATGCTGCATTGCAGCTATGCAATGCCCTTGTCCTGTGGTGTGCTCCGTGATCTCTTACCCAGACTCCTCCAGATCCAGAGCTTGGCCAGAGCATGTGGTAGCTCTTATTCCTGCTTCTTGTCGTAAGAAAAATGGGAGTGGACCTCTACTGGAAGCTCAGAAGTGTTTCTAGGTTCCTTACTTTAGATACAGGAAAGTGGCTTTGTGTTTTTGATGGGGCCATTTTGTGCTAATTTATATTGCCCAAAGGTGCTTCTAGTTAGGGAGTTAGTGAAGAATACCAAAGGTGTTGAGTAGGACCATGTGTTTCACTGAATCAACAAATCCTTACATTTCGTCTAAAAAAAAAAAAAAAAAAAAAAAAAAAAAAAGATACTTCCCATATCCAGTTGAACCATGTCTTTTTCTCTCTTGAAATCAGAAAAATAACTCCTAGATGTGTGCAAGAGACGTACGATTTCTTTCTAATAATATATCTTAAATTGTACGCTGAGGTTTTTTATTTTGAGAAGTTTCACCTTATGTTGCAGAAGGTGTCCCTTTTGGACAAATGTCCCCTCAAAGTAGAAGTGGTGACATCTTGTGATATGTCAGAGAGAAGCAAGGTGGACAACTGGTCCAGTGTTTTGGTTTCTTTCTTTCTAGAGAAAGAATGGCAGAGGCACTGCAAAGAAGATTAGGGAAGGACTTTGAACACAGTAAAATATAGCCAAGGGCAGAAGTGCGTTTAAATGACCTGATAAAAATGAAAGAAGTTTACTGTGTTCAGTGACTGTTTCTGAAAATGAACTGTATATTTCTTACTGTACAGTTTAAAACAAATCCACTCTGCACTCTGAAACTCGCATTATGAAACTTTTTTTAAAAACTGCAAAGTACTGGGGGGGAATGTTTTGTTTGGGGGAAGCCTACCACTGATCTGTTACTGCTATGATGCTCCAGTAATCAGTGCCTGAGTACTGACATAATGTGTGTATTGGTTGATGTTATGGGCTCAGTGGTACACAGTAGACTTACTTGTTTTAACTTTGGCTGCTTTCACATGAACATGAGGTGTACACTTTAAATGCATGCAAAAGTAAAAATAAGAATGATAATATTTTCTGTGGCTATCTCAGTTACTATGCACACCAGCTGGATTTGTTTCCTTATGCAATTCTTTTTAGTTTAGTTTCTGTGGTCCCGATTTAATAATTTAAATTTTTTTTTTGGCCTGTGTCATGTGACCAGACAGAATATTACACTAAGCAGATCTGTGGAATTATGTCGGTATCTTACAGATTTATGGAATCACTACAGGGATCACTATTGGTTTATAGTTGAACTAAGAGAGTGATTACAATTTTCTTTGATTTAGGTACCCTTTCCTAGTTGAAATGAAGGCACACTGTTAGCTAATTTAAGTCTGAAAATGGATTTGCTTTTCTTATTGCCTTTCATAAACTTCACAGAAATTGCCTGTGGTCTTTCAAGGGTTGTTAGATGATTGAGAACCACTGAAATATCAGAAACTTTATGTAGGGGAATCGATTGAAAGCAGTTGTAAGGTTCTGCCAGTAGATGGTGCAGTTAGTAAAAATATACGGTGGAGACGGCAGCACGAATGAACAAATTTGGGGGTTTGTGACTTCTAACAAGGTCTTTGGCTTCTGAGACAAATTAACTGGTTGGTTTGATTTAATATTTTCTTCTATTACAGTAAACGTTGGAACCTGTAATCTCAACGATAGAATGTAGAGGAAACTAAAACTGCTATAGTACTCAAAATGATGACTTCAAAAGTAAATTTGCAGTTATTCTGCTCAATGGTTGAATATGCTGTTAGGTGAAATCCTCTCTACCCTATATAATGCAGACTAATACTATGACAAATCTAGTCATTCATGCTTGGACAAAACATTTTGGAGCTTTCTGAAGTCATCTGCTGCCGGACCTTTTTGAGACAGTAGTATGCTGCAACTTGGTTGTCTTTTGAATTGGAGGTTTCCATACTTTCAGGACTAACAGACTATGGTTAATTTGAATGTTTTCTGAGAAATGCTCTGTTCCCTGGAGGTGCTGTGCAAAATTGCTGTAAAAACATTCTTCAGCATGACTAAATTGATAAGCTGCAGATTTTTAATGCAGTGTCTAGAGGCTATGCTTGGAAACATTTGGGATGAAGGAACACTTTCTGCAGTGCATTTAAAAAAATTAAGGGCCACTATGAAGAGCAAAACCTTTTTTATTATTGCAGAATCTGAGCTTGTTACGAATGGTAATGATGAACATCAATAAATTGCAGTTGTTGGAAGGATTTTCTTTAAAATTTTAAGGTGACAGAATTAAAGGCAGAATATACACTTCTGAGCCTGTATAAAACTGAAACTATAGTTCTTGGATATTTATTGACCATTTATTCAAATGCAAATGTACTCAAATCAATGACTTTGTGATAACACAATGAAAAATTTCACAGTATTTAAGAAATTTGATGAAAAAGTTTATGATGACCTGCATCAGTCCTTTAGCCTGTGAAGCATGGTATTGCATGGATCAAAATAAAGCATGGAGCAAAGTAAAAACCATTTTTCAGCTCTTGAGCAGAGTAAAAACCACTTTTCAGCTCTTGAACACAATCTAAAAATTATAAAGATGAAATCAATAGCTGTCCCACTACTGTGGTTTTGTTTGTTTAAATAAGTCTGTGGGTAGTGTTGACTGTATGGTTTAGAAGGCAGACAAGGCAAGAGAAGAAATTTGAAATAGAAGGGAATGGTAGGAAGCAAAATGAGGTGAATTTGCATAAGTTTGGCTGAAGGAACAGGTATGACTGTCCTGAGGGGTTTCTTATTTTGATCAACACTAAGGCTAGTATTTTCAAAAGCAATTAGAACAGTTGCATGTGTTAATTTTATGTACCAAGTGAGGCAGTTGTATTGCACTCTCTGCTCTCTAGAAATACTCTTTTTTTTTTTTTTTTCCTCTTTCAGAAGGACAGCTTTTAGGATGCTGCTAACTGAACATTAAAGAATTTAAATGACTCAGTATCATTACTAGAATATGGTGAATTAGGCCAAGTTTGAGGAATAAACTGATATTGATGATTTTGACACAAAATGGATAGGAATGAGGTACTTGTAAAACTACTGATCCATGGTTTACTTTTTAAGAAATGGAGCTAATTTAGAAGAATCATCCTCCTTTTTGGCCCATTCGCAATGCTAGAGAGAAGAGGTTCAAAACCAACAGCTTTTCATGCTTCCGCTGCGTGACATTGTCTTACCTAGCTCTGCAGTTAATAAGTGCTGTGTTTAAAGTCGAAGCAGTGCACCAAGTTCTGCTGCTGTTTCATACTTGTGAACTAACCTCTTTTCCAGGGTTCTTGGCCCCTGCTGCCCGTTGAGACCACTGCCTGCACCCCAAGCCTATCAACAAATCAAGCTACCAAGATCTTTGCAACAGTTGTTTGCAAGCTGCTAAATTAAAGCTTGCATCTATCTATACGCTGACACTATCAATCATGGTGTGCAATACCTAAAACGACAGATGAATTGCCTGTATCCCCATGAAGTGTTAGTGCTTCTCATCCTACACTGGGATTGTGAACTTTGCATTTCACTGTACGTGATGTTTGCTTAGTGTTCTGGGGCTGGGGGTAACTTGCAGGTGCTCTGTCAGCAGGTTATGAAACTCATGTTCTTGGAGAATTTAGGGACTTTTTAACCGAAACCATGTTATTTCTCTTGCTAATGTTGCTTCTGTCATTGCTCCATTGCGGCGAGAGACCATGCGTTCTTAATCTTCAGTCTTCTCAGCTCTCCACAGGAGGTAGATGTGCTGTTAATATCACACAGCTCCTTCATTTAAGTAATTAGCAATGGAATGACAATGCTAAGAAATCAGGAATGGAAAAAATAATAGACTTGCCAGGCCCTAACTGTCCATCACTGACTACACTAATTTTTTTAGTCTCATTCCCTTATGATCTAATATCCTCTGCGGTGCTGTCATGTCTATAATTCTGTTCCTATCAATGAAGCTGCACAGCCTAATAGATCTGTCCCAGGTAAGCAGTTTTCATTCTGCAGAACATAGATGCTTTGCCTACTCAATGGTCCATGTCAGCTATTAAGCGCTGACGATGGTCTTCTCTAAATAACCTTTCAGCATACAGTTTATTTCAGTTAACTTGCATCGTGCAACTTTAATATTGTAGGGTGAGGTTTTTATTTTTGATTGTTGGTTGGAGTTCTTGTTTACTTTTATTTTTAAAAAATGTCTTGCAGTATTCAGTATTAATTCATGCAATAGTGGTATCTTTGCAAGTGTATCGGGTCAAATATATGTCCTTTACTCAACATGGATTTTTAAAAACTTGGTGCACAAACTGACTTGCTGTTAGCAGTTAATCCTTTTACTTAGAGAACACATTTATTAATCATCCACCATGTTTTACCAGTTGGGAAAAGCTCTGAAGGTGCATTGTTTCAGAAATCATCAGTTTGTTGGGTTTATTTTAGCTTTTTTTCTTTATTTTCTGAGGAGAGAAACAGTAAAACATGATTTGCTTTTATGAAGTGCATTCTTTGACTTTTTCCACAGTTTGCTGTTACTAAGATGATTAATTGCTTATGCTAGAAGATAGGACTCTTTTCAGAGAGATGCCTTTATCTGATAGAGGCTAAATTCATTGAGGTGGGAGAGAGAAAAATACATTGGTTTTGACTTATAAAATGGTTTGTATGTTTTAGAAGTATAATTTAAATAAAAACTTCAGCATTTCTGAGAGAAGAGAGACATGAGGAAAAAAAGAAAGGGGACTCTGGAACAAATGCTAGGCATAGTTTTGCAAAGATCCAGACTTAATTTTAAATGTACTTTAAAGTGCTCAGTTACAGCTAGCAATGGGTTGTTTCCACAACTACTTGTGGAAGTAGATTGGCTAGTTTTTAGCTTCAAAGACAAGCTAAACAAAAAGATGAAATGAATGCTGTTTGGTTTTTAGGAACTATTACACAAAGCTGCCTGGCAATGGGAGGAGTAAGTTCAATGTGTGCGTACAGGAGACCTAATGATGCTTTTATAATAGTAGTGCATTCATCTGCAAACTAAGCCTCTGGACCCCTGTGTGACACCGTGTGCAAAATCATTCGCTGTGGCGTGAGGTGGTGTCTTCAGGAACATCATCTCCAGGGAAAGCCATCCCGGTTTGTCTTACAGGGGAAGTGTGCTTGATGTCAACTTTCTAGGGGAAAGGTTGAACTGTTGTCCTGTGGATCCAACTGGGTCTTCAGAGTCTCCTGAGAACAGGATTACCTCTGCAGGCATGTTTACTGAATACTTCAGGAGAGATGATGGATGGTGGTCAGAGCCTAAAGGAGAAGCTGGGGGAGAGGCCATGTGGATTTCCACAAACTGTACTTACTGTGAACGAAGGATGCTGCTGATCCTGCAGAGAGGTACAGATAGTCTTGGGAAAGCAAATGCAGACAGGCCTGTTTGCATTTGCTGTGCTCTCTGCCAAGCTTAGATGTTGTCTGGACTTCGGATAACACGTGCCATTTATTGAGGATTTGCTTTAGTCTGGGGCTGCATGGACCGCAAAATCTCTCCAAGTACATAATGGCTTGTATGACAGTTGTGATAAGTAAAGGATCAAAACAGAAGAAATTCTGACTTGCTTTGTGGTCTAGAGATATACAAAAATCTTTATCTTGCCCTCTGTTTTTCAAAGGATGGCCTGTGGTGGATCCCCTGTATTTCCTCTCTGTATTTTACTGGGTGTGTTGAGCAGATGGGCTAGACTGGTACGGGTTTGAGTTTGGTTCTTCTGTAACACAAAAAGGGGATCCATCTTTAGCAGCTACGAGAACCTCTTTTGCAGTGTTGACAAAATTGGGTTCATCTGCAGGACCCCATCTCTGTAGGATTTCTTACACAGGTTTGGTCCTCCTCCAAAGCTAGTCCTGCTTTTTGTTTCTGTTGCGATGAGCACTGTGAAAGCTCTGCGCTGATGAGGAAAGCAATGGTGGCTTAATATGTATCTCTAAGCTAGTGTGAACCAAGCCTCTTATGTGGCTGCACATGGCAGTGTTAGACCTGATCTAAATCCAGATGACTTCACTGCCTGCAGAGTTTTTGACCGGGATGGGGAAAATGATGGAAAATCTCGTGAGAAGGGAGAAGCCTTTTCCTTCTGTCTCTTTCTTTCTGCCTGTTTCACTACCAGCTTTATGAGGGAAAGTTTATAACTTTCAGGTCTGTATATTTTCCAAAAAGTACTGCTTTCTTTATACAGTAGATTGTTTCTTGTAACTGAAAAATAAGAGGAAGAGTTTGGGGTCAGTCTAGAGTAAATATATTTTCTGGTTTTCCTTGAGGATTTTCATTTCTACAAAAATAAAGCAAGTTTTATGCATAAACTTTTGTATTTTAACAGAATTTTAAATTTTTTTATTTAATTTTTTTTTAATAGCTACCTATGGTCTTCCCTATTACCTTCCCAAGCTGCTCCTCCCACTCTCCCACTTCAGATGAAACCTAAGAAAAGGTTGGAGCATCAGAAATGTCCTTAGTGGCCAGACTGCATCTCTTAATCACCTAAGAAAGGCAAGTTCTGTTTTTCAAGGAGTAAGATAGAGAAAAAAGGAGCAGCCCTGGGAGGCAGGGTGTGCGGGGGTGGAATTGGGAGATATTTTGGAACAAAAGAAATATCTCTCACCTCTATCATGTCTTTTGTTCAGACTTCAGAAATGCAAGTGTTAATCCTGACTCAGAGTTGCAATATCAAGCCCCTGTTTATGTTGGGGCTTTCTTGCCTCCCTCTTGGTATCACTTGTAATTAAATTCTGATTTGTGTGAAATGATTACTTAGTATAAATGGGTTGGATTAACCATAGAATACATTCTGCTTTAGATATAAATAATCCATCTTGAGGACAGATTAGACAATCTCTGAAAAGTTTGATTCTCTTATGGGCATGGTGAAACAGTGGCAGGTTTTTGTCTACCTAGTGTCATTGAAAGGTTTTCCCTTTGAAAAAAAAAAACAAACCAGCAAGCTTGTTTTTGACAAGTTACTTCTGCCCCAGACTTCCTTGGTCCTGCCACTTTACCTTGTCCCTGAAAAATGAAATACTTTTGCTAGCTGCTGTAATTGACTGAGGGACAGTGTGCAGAAAAATAAAAATCCGGTGAGGAAAATGGAGGTGAAAGTAATGTGAGGGCAATGTATATCTAAAAAAGTTTCATATATATATGAATCTTTTATACCCAGTACTGGTGTGCTTCCGGCAATATCTATATAAAGATGCCATATTTTGCCCCCATCTGACTACAGTAAGGTAGGAGCTTCTGTAACTGGTCCATTTGTTAGTTATCACAGCACAGATTTATCAGACTAAGTTATATCTAGGGGGGAAACAAGAAACAGTAGTACTACAAAAGATGCTTCAGTAACAACCTGGATAACAGAAAAGTTGAAGTCCTTCACCAGCTTTTTTACTCACATGGAGAAATTGGATCAGAGAAGTCAATGGCACCTTGTACACACGACAAAGTACAAGAGCATTGTTGTCTGTGGAGCCCAGCTGGAAAGTAACATGATGGCACATTTCTTCCTGCCAGTGGTGTCTCCTTATCAGCAGAATTGTCATCATTAATCCTCTTCTTTCAGGTTGCAAAGCAGCTGTGAGAAGAGCTGATTTGCTCCATTGTTCTGGTGGTACAATACTGCTTGACTCAAGTTTTCTGATGGCAGAGACTCTGCATATTGTGACAGTTCTGAAAATAAGGTTGTACAAATGCATTCTGTGACACAGTAGCACTTTCAAACTAGGGACCAGGTTTTTTCCTGCTTGCTCATAAAATTTATCCATCACAGGTTTAGATGGTATCTGGGAGTTGCTTGGTGTTGGTGCTGTGAACAGTAATGTGGTGACAAAAACAGGAACGGCTGCTTCAAGGATGTTAGGAAAACTGAAATTAGCCCCATAAACATTTTTAACAAACCTCATTATTTACATACATATCCAGTTCTGTAGGATGTACAAAACTGAGGTGGATGGTTCATGCACATAAACAACCTCAAATTTCTTCTTGTGTTTCTTTCTTCCAGTTTGGCGAACAATGTGAATAGTTAGTTTTGGCTGCAGTGTCTTTGTTAATTACTTGAACAAGAACATCTTGACTGGTTTTTTTCTAATTTTGGTTTTATACCTGCTAACCTGTAAGTGATGTCTGTCAGACTTCTGCCAGTCAGTTGACGTGGTTAGACACTGTTCTGTCTCTGAAAAATGTTATTTTGCCGGTGCCCTATGGAAGCATGATCAGGAAACATATGATGACAAAAAGACCACACTTGAGAACTCGTAAGGAGGCCGTGCAGATAGAAATGAGTGCCTTTATATAGCCTTTGAACTTGTGGTTTAATTCAGAAATACAAGTTGCCTCTTAAACTAGTTTCTTTCCTGTGTGTGGTTTTTTTTTTGTTTGGTTGTTGTTTTTTGTTTGTTTGTGTTGTTTTGTTTTTTTTGGAAATGTGTGGTTTTGGTATTAGGGGTTTTTGTGTGTTTGTTGTTTGTTTGGTTTTTTAAGAGGGGGAGGTGGTTGGTTGGTGGTGGGGGTTTTTTTTGTTTGTTTTTTTTTTATATATGCAGTACAAAAATCCCTCAGGAGTAATGATGAGTACTTAGTGTTTTTGCATTCTTGCAATTCTGGCAGTTTTTAAGAGACTTCACTATGGATTTTAGACCTTATCTGTAACCACATAGGTAGCTTTTCTCCTCAGATGGACACATCTGATGAGGAAACTGACAGCATCGTAATGAGTTCTTGATTCATCACATCTCTTAGACCTATTCTTAAATATTGCTGCGTCATTTAAGGCACCTGAAGGTCCCTTAAATGCACTTAGGCATCTTCCTAAAGACTTTGCTCTGAAGCCAGGCCTGAAAACTTAAAAGGATAGGGAGTTTTCAATTTTTTTATGTTTTTTTTCCTACTCCTTCTAACAGGCTAGTGAACCTTGATCTTTCCAGGCTTTATTTGGCAAGCTTCCATACTTCAATCTTTACTGTAAGCATTGCACATCCAGTGAACATAAAATCACTATTTGACCAATCATGGACAAACAATATAGGCCACCTGGCCGTGAATAATTATTTCACAGAAAGATCTGTGTGAACAAAGATATGTAAAGGCCATTTTAAAAACAATTTCCAATGAGATGTGAAAAGAAATCGTGAACAGCTCTATCAGTGAAGAGAGACTGAACTGCCTCTGTTCAATTCTTGGTTAAGTCTGGTTTTATTCATGTCTTGATATTTGTTTCAGTAATGCTCAGTCCCAGTGAGTAAATTTGTTCGGCATCCTGTAGGAAGCAGCTTAAAATGTGTGCAGAGAGGTGCAGTCCAAGACTCCTGATGGAGCACTTGAGGATTGGAGAGATTTGTATTCTGAATAAGGAGATCCTCGTTTGTGTGTATAGACTAATATCACAGTGCACTTGGCAGAGATTATCAGTGTTGGCTAGTTGTTTTTTGTTTTCTTTTTTTTTTTTTTTTGGGGGGGGGGTGGGTTCATTGGCTGACTCACTATATTTAAACTAAGTGGTTATTTAATATCACTAATGAAATGTTTTAAAAAGCAAAACAGCAGTATTGCAGCACTTTTCCTTGCTTCCAATGCACAAAACCTTACAATTCTTAAGTAAAATTCTTCTACTGCTAAAAATACTTAGTTCAATGCTTGCTTAAATACAATTTGATGCAGGAATTGAAATGTGGTAGTTCCTTGCTAGCCCTGGCATGTAGCCATGAAAAGAGGTATGTAGGGTGTTGTCATCTGGTGTTCCTGAGAAAATATGTTGTAATGAAGTTTATGGCAGTGGCAGAAAACTGCACATCTCTTACATAAGGTTTAAGAGCAGCTAAAGTCTGTCTTCCTTTTTCTGTGTTAGGATGTTGTCTTTGATACAGAGACTGCAGAATGAAAAGCTGCTTTGGATCCTTTCCAGAAAGTTATTGAAATCAGTCTTCAGTAACTGTATTGGCTTTTACTGTGTACCAAGGTCACTGAGCTGCTTGAGCAGACAGCCCTGTTAAAAACAGGATTTGAATATTTTAAAAAAGTGTCTTTTTACCATTTGAGTACATAAGCAATAGCCTCATAAAAATATGCTATAGGTACAGTATTTACTACTTTTGTCCTGAGCTTCTCCCTTTTTTTTTCTCTCCAACCACAGTGTTGCTGGCCAGTTTTGGTATCAACAGCAGCTTTCCAACATTTTTCACATCAAAGCTCTGAAGAGAAGGAAGATACCAGCTGCCTCACAGTTTCTGGTACTGATAATTAGAAATGCAAATATGCATCTTTTAGGCTGTGTAGTGTTTTGTCTTTATATACAAAGGAGGCGGTAGTTTTGAATAAAAGTACTTGGTATTTTCCTGGTGAGGTATTGTTCTCCCCAGAAACAACACCTGCATGTCAAAAATCAACTCCTTTCTGTCTCAAGCTTTGCGATAGTTGTGTTGCACTGAGGTTTTTCAGCTCTTGAGTAAACTGGAATTTCTGTGTTAAAAAGGAGGTGCAAGTGCCAAAGTCGCTCTTACTGTGCCCACCAGAGTACTCTCTCTACTCCAGTGTGAGGCCTGGATTCAAGATTATTCTCTACCTGCATCAGACCAGTCACTTGAACAAGGTGAGTGTTAAGACACCAAGATACAGATTGTTTTGGTGTCAGTCTCTTATTTCTTCTCTTGAAGCATTTTACTTCATGCTCACACTGACACACACATTTGGTAATTGAGTCTGGGTGGAAGCAGAAAGAAAGAGGTAGAATTAATTGCCTCGTGACTGTTTCATGTCTTAGGAGTAAGTGTTGGATGCCTCAAGCAACAGTGTCAGGGTAGCTTACTGAATCTCAGATGTTTGTAGAAAAGGCATTTCTTGTAGAGTTCTCTAGGCTGGGATCAGGATATATCATTACGTACACTATGCATGATGTAGAAGTACAATGCTTTATAGAAAATGGCTTCTAAGTAAGGTTGGCTAGGATTTTTTTAAAGTAGTATCATTGTGTAAATGCCTGGAGGAAGACTTGGGAAGCTGCAGCCCACGAAGAACTTATGACTTGCAACTTAATTTCTTATGACCGAAGGCCAAATATTTTCCATTTGGCTTTTTTGTGGGTTTTTTTGTTTGTCTGGTTTGTTTTTATTTGGGTTTTTTTAATGCTATTATTGAATATTGCTAAGGTCAGAATAGCAGGTCAAAGAAGCTTCAAAGCTGTAGTTATCTTATCCCTCAGCCAGGGTAAAGACATACAACCTTTATTGTAGGATTTCTGTGAACTACATTTGAGCGTGTACGGTCTGTTTTATGGCTAGAAATCCAGAGTTGACCCCTGCCTTCCTCACAGCATCTTTTTGTAAGGGAAAATTTCCCAGATGTACTTAACTGACTGGGTGACTTCAGCACGTTAAACACTAAGCCAGCATAAAACTTGTAAGTGCAGCTGCTGCAGAAATGGACAGTGAGGAAACACAAAACCTGTGCCTGTAGACAGAAGAATAAATAACAGTATGGTGATAATTACCTCCTGTAGGTATTGCATTGTGGTAGTCATCAGAAACTCATTTACGGTGTCTGCCTTTCCCTCTGTCAGTGATGAGTTTCCTTCACCCCCCCCCCCACCCCACTCGCCAGCCTGCAACCTTTTAGAGAAGTTCTCAGGATTATGGCTGAAATGTTAGGAGTAATTAGATAAAACATTGCAGTAAATTTGTGTGGAAAGAAATACTTTTGCTAATTACCTTAATTGAGTTCTGGCCAAACATGTCGTCTTCTGTATATAAATAATTGAATGAACAGATAAACAGTTGGGTAAAGTAGTTTTGCTTTATCTGCCTCCAGATAGGACAAAAGGTAACAAACTGAAGTGACTGAGGAATTGGGAATCTGTCGCTCCAACATTGACTTTAATCATGGTCAAATACTTTATCCTCTGTGCAAACTGCTGAACACTCTTCTGCTGAGCGCTTCTTGTGTCTGACCTTGTCAGGCTGAGGAGCCCTCCTGGAGAAAGGTCAGGCTTTTAAGCTGATGATAGGTTGTTGCTGGTGTGAGTCAGGGTGGGGTGAAGTCCTAATGCATGTATCTTCAGATGTCAGCTGGCATTCTCTGTAGGTGTCCAAGGAATGGGACATCAGCAGTTCCACATGAAACCAAGGTGCATTGTGGTGTACTGGCCTCTGAGATATGGTAAGTGACACACCTTGTGTCTGAAGCTTGACATCTGACAGGATTAGTGGTGTCTGACAGAAAATTCAGCTTTAAGAATTGTATAAGAGTTAAATAACTGAATATATATTGGGAGCAAAAATAAGAAACCAGAAGTCAAAGTTTTGGAATTGAGTGAATCACAGGAATTACGGCAAACTCAAGTGACTAAGCAAAGCTATTGAATTTGATGCTCCATCAAGATCTAAGAGTGTATTCAGTGTGATTGTGACTCAGCACTTGCGAGTGAGTCATTCCTCATCACTGGGACCTCAGTGCTGTTGGTTTTCTGGCTGAAAAAGAAAAGAGGATGTGGGAAGAGATTTAAACCTACAGAGAAAGTATAAACTTCACAAAGACAAAAGAGAGAGGGAAGAAGTTTTGCCCCCACTCAGACTATTTTTCTTGAAAGACTCTATTTTTAACTTTAGAATATGGTATTTTCAGTGGAATAAGATGACTTTTCACAGGAACTTTATTTATAGTGGAGGTTCTTAATATTTTATTTTGCAGAAAATTAATTTGTGACTACACTGAACTATTAAAAGAAATCTTTAAAGCAATGCAATTTGCTTTGTCCATTGCTATCTCTCACACATATGAGTTTAAAACATTTCACACCAGTAACTTGGCTGTGAGAAGACAATAATAGTGAAAAGGGATTGAAATCAGTAAGTGCAAACGGGAGGATAAAGGCCTGAGAATATGCAAACTTTTAATGAAATACGTATGTGTAGCAGAAACTGCCAAACAAGGCAGTTGTGACAAACATGCCATCAGTGACAATATTTTTGAGAAGGTGAGGGACTGAGGGGAAATGAGAAGTGAAAAGTGATGAAATCCTCATCTCAACTCTTGTGTCTACATGTTTATCATAGAATAGGACAATAATGGAATAAAGGGGTTATACTATAGATCCCACCACCTGTATTCATCCAGAGCAAGGTTCCCCCACCTTCAGGCATAGCGATGGCAAGAATGATAATGTTAATCTTTCAGGTCTGTTCAGCCTGGAGAAGAGAAGGTTCTGGGGAGACCTTATAGCAGCCTTCCATCACCTGAAGGGGGCTTACAGGAAAGCTGGGGAGGTACTTTTTATAAAGGCATGTGGTGACAGGACAAGGGGCAATTGTTTTAATCTAGAGCAGAGTAGATTTAGATTAGACGTTAGAAGTTCTTCACTATGAGCTTATAGAGACACTGGAATGGGTTGCCCTGGGAAGTTGGGGATGCCTCATCCCTGGAAGTGTTTAAGACCAGGCTGGATGAGGCTTTGAGCAACCTGGTCTAGTGGGAGGTGACCCTGCCCATGGCAGGGGGGTTGGAACTAGATCATCTTTAAAGTCCCTTCCAACTCAAGCCATTCTATGAATATTTTTGTGAAGCTTTGAACTTACCTATTAGTAGAGATGGGTTTGCCTGGTGGGCTGACTGGTATGCATTGGTGTGTTAATGTGTTGTACCAGATCTAGGGATCAGGAGCAATCCTACCAAGTATGACAGAGACCACGTGGAAGTTGTGGTTTGTGTTGTGAGGTACAGCACAGTTAGCTGCTCGGGAGCACCTGGGGATCCCAAGTAACAAGTTCTTTGCACTCTCACAGGGTCAAAGCATTGGCAACACTAAGGATATTTTTTTCTTCTTCCTGTGTCAAATTGTGGTTGTGTCTTTTGCCCTTCTATTGCAAGTCTCGAGTATCTTGCAAAGTTTGAGCAAGTTTTTTTTGTGGCTGTTCTGTGCAAGGATGTGTAGAGTAGGCTTCAAAGCAATCTACTGTAGTGAGTGGCTCTTGCACTGTATGATCTGAATAGAGGCACTAGATTTCATGATGCATTCCCATCCGTCTGTTTGGTACTAGTTACATGTATAGATTATACAAAAAATTCCAGAGGCAGCATCAGTTAAAAAAAGTTGCAAAATCTGTGCGGTTTTTCCAAATGCAACTTTATAAACCATTTGCTGGATGTGATGTGCTGTAAAATACCTTCAGTGTCGTGTCAGATTGCATCATTTTAATTTTTTTTGTCACAGAACATGATAAAATCACAAAGTGTGGCAAAGACACCGTCATGCGTGCTCATTGCTTGTTTTGATCTCCAGACTTCAAGTCTGTTTTTCAATTGTAAGTGCCTCCATGTGGTTTTTCAGTCTTTGATGGAAATGTGGTTTGTTACGTTACGTACAAAAGTGCTCCAGTGTCCTCCTCATAATCTGGGAAGGAAGGTTTGACTATCTGGCAATGCTTCAATAAGGAACATGAAAGGAGGTGATTTGGGACTGACAAAATACATCTGGAGGATTTAATAAATGAGGATAGTAATTTTTAAGGAATATGTTGTGCTTTTCTTACACATTCAACATATGGGGAGCTAAGGTTAGTGTCTGAAGAAATAGATACATAGCAAGATCAGTAAAACCTGATTCAAAACTTTTTACTTCAAAAAGCCCAAAATGAATTTTATGCAAATTCTAAAAGAATATATTTTGGTAGAGTGGGAAGAAACAAAGGAAGATCCTAAGTTAATATATCATTTAATCCTTGTTTTGTTACAGAATATGAGTCTGGAGGTGTGTCTGACATAAGACCACCTGTGTGCTAGTGTGAGTCCATATCTACTTCTGCATCCTCAGAACATGCTGATGTCATATTTTCAAATGAGATCTTGTAATGTAGGCCTGGAGGTTCTACTTCAAAATGTTATCTAAGCTTTTAGAATTTCAGAGCTATTGAAAATAACTTTCAATTTCTATACTTGTAGTGAAAAATAAATGGCAAAGCAATGATTTAGTAGGTTACTTCAATTTTTCCTCCAAAAATTATGATAACAAAAGCAGTTCAAGTTCATCCACTACAGGGTATTGAGCATTTTGAGTATTGTGCCAAAAGTGACCAGAGAGAACAGTTCTGTTTTTCAAAATTTATTTTAGGTTTTAGGCTTTGGCCTTTTTTCTGCATTAGAACAAAACTGAATGGTTTTGATTATACTGCACCCCAAAATTGCACAGAAATTGCCCATGTTCAATTTTGAAAGGCCAAGATTTTAATTTTGGCTGCTTTAGCTGGAAACTGATTCCATTACATCTTTAGATATCTTCCAGGTGAAAACTTTGACCTGTTTCACTGGAAACGTTCTAATTATTTTTCATTCCAGCTTGAGGCTTTTAAAACCAGAACAGAGCAGGAACTGCTAGCAAATCTGAACCAATAAAGACACAGTGTGCAAAGCAAGACTGTAGTCAAGGTTTAAACCAGAACCATCTTAGTCTAGAAGTCCCATTCGTGTGACCAAGGCATTAGTCAGTTCTCAGTTGCTTGTTTAGGAACACCCCCAAACTCAAAACACTGCAGTATTATTTATTACTGAAAACTTCTTAATCTGTCACTCTTCTACATGCCATCTTCACTTCCTAAGCCAGTGTGAAAATACTTCCACAGCTGGTTTGCTTAATATGTTTTTATTCTAATTTTAATGGGAGGGAAGCTATATTGGTATTGGATACAAAGCATTAGGAAATATGAAGGAGATGATGAGTTTTCTTGTCAGCTAATGGCTTTGTTCTTCCAAAAGGGATCAGTCTTAAAAGTAATCTTTTCAATGTTTTTTCTCGTCTCTGCTTGCAAAATTTTGAAGCCTTTTGTACCACTGACTTTGAAGAGTACACTTGTTATTGTCAGCAGTTAAACCTGTGTATTTAATCCCATAACCATGCTTTTAATTGATTCTTGCCTCCTGCCCCGGTACAGTTTGTAGTCAGCATAATGAATTGCTTTTTTTTTTTTTTTATTTCATGGAAATGAATTCACTTTATTGTTCATATGTATTGGATAAGCAGGATGTGCTACATACTGATAGGCAAAAATAAAGTGCAGTGGTATTTGCAAAGTATTTGTGTAGCTGTTCTCTTGTCTTTCTCTGGTGGGGACACATTAGATAGGTTTCATTAATCTTTAGGCCTTAAGAGTTGAAATATAAAGCAGAAAACCTGAGACATGATGGCAGACTCACCAAATCAGAATGATCTTGCCTTCATTTGTTTTGTACAACTCCTCCAATACCTAACCTCACTTTTAAAGGAACATTTCTCATCTTGTCAATTTTCCTTAATAGTTGCATGTTTGGTGTTTAGTTTCAAACCCACTTAATTCCTTTCCATGAGAATCTTGTAATAATACCTGCATATTTCTGTGAGAGTCTGTAACTTTTGCTATTGAAGCTTAAGTACTGTTTTTTACTGGTATTAGATTTGGTGTGGAACTGAGAGATAACAGGTTACTTGAAGGTGTTAAGGTGTAAGGTTTGGGATTACAAAGTGTTTTAAGACTTGCCTTCAATTAGTGTTAATATTTGGTGCATTCTGTCAGAAGAGTAAGCTGGACACTGCGACTCAAGATCTTGCCTAGTAACCTTTGTGCCTTATCAGTAAAGAGAGGTGGTGTCCCTGTGCTACAGGGATGTAGGGCAGAAGCAGACTATTAAACATTGAGTAGCTTTGTTTCCCAACCTAGTGGGCTCTGATGGAGCTGTGGACTCATTTATGTAAATGTTTAAACAGAATTATCACTGCATAGGTATTTCTGGAATATTAAGCAGTTGTACTGTGAAAGCCTTGTCCATGTTTTAGAACAGTTTCCTGAAATTGTTCAGTAGTTCTTCATACTATTCTAGTAAATATTGATCAATTGGCAATCAGCAGAAGTTGCTCATCTTGCGCCAAAATTGGAGGATGTTATTGGTTACCTCAATAGAAACACCTTATTTTTCTTGTGTATTATTTGTTTAAAAATAACCCTCGAAGCTCAATATATGGAAAATATTTATATGTATATATAAAACTAAATTAACTCCTTATTTCAGATTATTTGCTTATTTTTTTTTCTGAGATTTTGATGACTTTGCTTCATTACCAAGATCAGCTTGAAACCAGAGGTGGCCTAAATTCAACTGGAGAAGCTATGCAGGGAACTGCTCTTGCTGGATCACTTAAGTGATGATTTGGGTGCATTGAATGAAATGCACAGGAGTCAAAGGAGATAGTCAGCTACAGAAAATCCAAAAGAGCCATGTGGTGGGTTTGACCCCAACCAGAAGCAAAACACCTACTGTACCTCTCTCACTCCCCTCTCAAATATGCATAACCATTTCTTGGGAAGAAAAATGCCATAACGGACATCCCCCTGTCCTGCCCAGTTCCCTGTGCTTTTATTGCTGAGTATGTCATATAGTATGGGATATCGCTTTGGTCAGCTGCTCCAGCTGTGTTCCCTCCAAGTCTCTTGCCCACCCCCAGCCTGCTGATTTCTGTGCACATGTGAGGTTGGACAGAAAGAGTTGGTACTGTGTGAGCACTGTTCAACAATAACCAAAACGTTGCTGTTACCAACACTGTTGTACCACAAATGCAAAGCACAGCACTATTCAGGCTTCTGTGAAGAAAGTGAATGCCATCCCAGTAGATTCACTATAAACAATTTTAGGAAACTTTTTTTTCTTGTATCTTAACAGTATAAAAGATAATCATCAGAGATTAAGTGAAAAAGAAGAAAGGAATCTACTATGTCATCTCCAAATTGCATGCTGACTTTAATTAGTATACTGCTGCCCATAAGTGAATGAAATTCTACATTAATGACTGAAATAGTTCCTAGAATGCATAGACTTTTGCGTGATGGAAAGTGTTTGAACTCTAATTACAAGATAAAAAAGGTTGATAGGTTTCTCAGGACAATATATGCCTTGAGCTATTAATTTCTAATTATTACTGACTGTAGCTCGGACAAAAGTATTACCCAAAGTACAATAGGATACCATTTGGGATCTCAGTTCCATGTAAGAAGCAGTCAGTAAAGCTTCTCACTTGATGGCATTAAAATGTATTATTCAGTAAAGAAACAGTACAAGAAAGGTCTGAAATCCCAAAATCTCTTCATGACTCTGGAAAAGCTTTTAATTTATCTTTCAGGAGCAGCTGATTCTGTTTCAATACAGTTGTAGAATTAAACTTGGGTGAAAAATAGTGTATTTAGTTGGATGTTTACTTGTTTGGTTTGTTGTCACTGGTTACAGTTGTCTGTGGTAATTGTAATAATGTATATTCTGCCAGAGCTCCAACGCTGATTTCCTCGGTCTCCTGAAGAAGCACAGAAAGATGGAAAGCACAAAAAATTCAGCATGTTCTCCATGTATTTGTCTTGTTTGCAGATACCTGTTGCTAAAAACGTAAAGCTTTGCTCAGAGGAGCTTGCCAGTTAGCACTTGCTGAAAGGACTCCTACCTCACAGCCAGTAACACACGTCAAAAAGTGCCCCTTTGCAGATGCTCAAGTGCTCTTGGTGCATATCGATTGCTCCATGCGAACACATCTCTGAGGTGGCTACCGGAATCTTGCTTTGCTTTACTCTGATCTGTTGCCCTTGTGAAAACAATCCACAACTCCTTTCCCTTAAACCCACGTTGGGTTGTGGGCCCACTCTTTAATGTCATGCCTTCTATATGTCACTCTGACCGAGGGCAGATTTTTCTTTAGACATTTGCAAACAGTTACA
This sequence comes from Actenoides lindsayi, assembly GCA_025331215.1. NCBI lineage: Eukaryota > Metazoa > Chordata > Aves > Coraciiformes > Alcedinidae > Actenoides > Actenoides lindsayi. Next base: position 122,684 of record WTSP01011357.1, read on the forward strand.
GGTGAAGAGAATGTAAGATGCAGCCCCCCTCGTATACTTCAGCAAAAAGATAGTTGTTTGGTTTGTATTTCTTGTCTAGAATTCTTTCTCCTGAGTTTGAAGTACCTAAGTAGATGTAGTCCTTAGTGATTTCCCCTAAGCTCTGGATGCCTCTGATAAATACCTCTCCTTATCTGTCTTAAGACTTTCCTACAAGTGGAAGTGCCATAGTAGATGGCTCCGTTTACAGCCAGATACATTTGTACCACAGTGAGGATTTCTCATTCTGAAGTGATGCCTACTTACCTAAAGGGCACAGGAATGATGTAAATCACTCTGAGTGTTTGGGAAATTAAGACTATTTCCCTTTGGCTCCTGGTTGGCAGCTGATAAAAGACCTTTTCTCCAGTTTGGGCTGTTGAAGCAGAGGATGCTAGTATATTCATGTTGAATATGGGAGCAAATATTTATATGCACATTTTGATAAGCTCTTGACATTGTCAGCTCTCTACAGCCGAGAGATACATAATGCAGTTTTAATGAAGATGGTGCAATTAGTAATACACCACTTTGCTTGGATACATCCTCCCTGTTTATGTGTCAATGAATGCCAATGAAGGGAGAAGTGACAGAGGGGTGAAGTGGTTGAAAGGATTTTGGCTCAGCCATCTCTGCATGAGGGGCCAGACTGGATGCTTTTTAGGCTCAGGAGTTTCATAAATATGACCTAATAAGTGGAAAAGAGCAATAAAGTATACTTCTTTATATAAATAGGTTGTACATTGAGCTGACTCTTATTTAGTGCACACATGTTCTGTGTGTATATACATACACATGTACAAAACATGATCTCTAGATGTGAAGAGATGCTAAATATCTCCTTCAGATTCAGGTAGGATGCTGAGTACTCTGAGGATTTCTTTCTGTTTTTCTAGGTAGAAAACTAGAATAGGTATCACATGTTTAATTTTGAACCCATAGAGTAGGATCAGCTAACTGGAGACTAGGAAGGCTAATTTAATATAAAACTCTATATAGATGCTTTGGGTAGAAATTAATGATTTTGGAAATTAAGCTTTTGCAAAGTACGTTATTTTATAAAACTGAGACGCAGATACCCACCCAGCCACTCAGAAATTACTGGGAGATGAAATGCAGTCATGAATTTACTGAAGTTGCAAGAGTTAGCAAAAGCAATGTCAGTGCTTGACACACCTTAATGTTTGCATCACGTCTCATGAATTCTACTAATTTGTGCTTTATTTCTGGCAGTGGCAGTGCCTTCATCAAGTACTGCAGTGCTCAGCAGGTGTAATGTATAGTTAAAGTGCTGATGGATTTGAGTGATATTGTAATTGTTGTTTTTCTTTGTTTGTGTCTTTATTTTTATAAAATTTTCCTTGGTGACTATCTTGCTGTCAGCAGACATGCAGCAACTCCGTGATCAGCTCGTTGTCGACAACTGTAAGAGACATGACCCAGCATGATTCCTCTTGGAGTTCTTATTGTGATTTTGTTTTACTTTCCCTAATCTAAAAGGGCCTTCGTGGCTGTGCACATATTTCTGCCTTTCATATGGGGAAATCTGATGCTTGTCACAGAACAAACAACATGCAGTTCAGTGCTGAAAATGCAGATGGATGCAACAATGCCTTGCAGTCCTTCCCTGTGCCAGAAACAGCAGAAGGCATTTAGATCTACCTCAACTGGCTTTTTCTTGGCAGAGGATCAGATGGCACTACAAACACAGAGAGATGCAGCATGGGGTTCCCAGGGCCAGATGTAGCTCAGCTTCGTGGCCCAGCTGTGCCTGGATGGACCAGCAGAGGCAGAGCTGGAATGTTTCCTTGCAGACCTTGGTAAATGTTGAGCTGACCTGCAGTAGGCTGTGGTTCAAAATGTCTAGGATCTCAAATGGATTGGCTGAAATGCTGTAGAGAACACAAGATGAAATGTGATGATAGCCCACAGACTTTTTTAAATTTTTTTTTATTTTTTTTTTAATTCACAGCCTCTAACTCCCTTTAGTGAAGGCCATCCCTGGGACTAGATGCCAGTGTCTAGTGCCTGTAAAAAGCAGCTGAGCAAAGAAGATCCTCCACTCTTGAAGTGAAGGACTCTTACTCATGTTTACTGATGGGTAACATTCATTTGTGTGCAGAGGGCTTGAGTAAGACTTAAGTTTTACAAAATACTCCTTGTGTATTGAACCTCACAAAAGGGATGTACTCTATATACATTCCTCACTGTACGTGTGCACTGAGGAAAAAACAAACCAACAAGCATTTAAATACTAAGTTTTTATTGTCAACAATACTTTTTTTTCTCTGCATAGAAAAAGATCATGTATTTCAGCACTGTAGAAATGTTATGCTCTTTTTTTCACTCAGGCAAACTAAAACTCTTGGCATAAATGATTTCAATAAAAGTGAATTCTAGTTTTAAGTATGATTCTGTAAAACATAACTTGAAGTAAAACCAAACACTTCTGTGAGCTATATCTGAACTATAAAACAGCAGGATCTAAGTAGGAGCTTTTTAAGGAAAAGATAACATAGGTGATGAACGGTGGTCCAATCAACACTAATTCCCACTGAATCAGCACTAGGCCATGCCCCTAGGGTGGTGCAAGTGACAACTGGTTGTGGGGATGCATGGGGAGAACACAGAAATGCTTGCAACAGCACATTAATGAGGTATGTTGACTCTAGGAAATGTTGCCATAGGATTTCCAATCCGGTAAGCACTCAAAACTTCAGTTCATGAAATCAACTTCTTCAACCCAGTCTCCTCACTACAGTTTAGTGTGGTCCTTGCTACAGTGCTCATGCTCAGGTGCTGACATTCCCTGCCTACCATTTTTTTTTTCCACTGACATAAGTACTTCAGTCTGAAACCGCCTCAGAGCAAAGCAGCTGAGTGAATGAGGCGAGTGATAGGACTGCAAGATAAAACACTGGATTGCTTCAAGGTAGAATGGTGTTTTAGTGTTTAAAAGGAGAGTGTTAATCAGGGTTTTGAATAGAAATGCTTTGTTTAGAAAGAAATAAAGAGGGATGATCTGTGAAAATCTTTGAAACAGAATAATTACTCACCATAATGGAAGGGAGCTGGGATGCATATACATTTCCAAAAGCTGGAACCACTGCACAGGGTTTAAAGTGTGGGGCAGATTGGCAATACTCCATGTTCTGAACACTCATAGATTTTAAATTTGGTTTTGTTCCACAGTGGAGTGAGAAAGAGCTTTCATAAGTTCTGTAAATTGTATCAGAAAGCTTAGTACTAAAAACTAAACACATTAAAAGTGGTTTTCTTTGACGTGACCACAGAGCCGGTTCAGTGATTCTCTTCCCAAAAACTTAACCAGAATTGATGCTCCTGTGAAACAGTCCAAGCTTTGACAAGGGTGCAATTCCTATCATGAACAGAAGGCCTCATCAGGTCATTGGTACTTTTTCAGTGTTTCTAGCAAGCCAACTTGTGCTTAGTTACGGCGGAGTGAAATTTGAATCCTTTTGCCTTGTCAAAACTGTCACTGAGTCCTACACAACCTGCTAACCTCTCAGTTAATAGGATAGTATTAGGAAGGAATGAAAGCGGACTGTCCTTTTTTTTTGCCCTGTCAAAATGTGTAAGGAAATAGGAGTTAACCAACTTGGTCCATCTCTGTTTTCTAGTTTCCAGACACTGTTGATGGAATGCATTAAAAATCAAGTGGAGACTGTGCCAACAACTGTGCAGTTTCATGACAACGTCCGTATCGCAGTCCTGCTTGTGCAGACGGCATGCAGCTTCTTGGTCTCCCTGTGAATGCTGGGGAGATTGGGATGGTTTTCATCCATTTCCCTTCCTTCATGTCTGACCAAAACACTTGGAGTTCAGCGATCACAGGAGAAGACTCCCTGTGGCTTGCTAGCCCTGATCTCCCTTCATGCTCAAAGGAAAGCAGTGGTTATAATGATGAATGGGTTCCTTAGGTGGTGCACAACAGTGAGAGGTTACAGTGCAAGCTCAGCCACGAATTGTTTGTAAACCTTCCTGGGTGACAGAGGTGAAAAACCGTATCATGTAACTGTATTTCTTAAAATTAACCAAAATCTATTCTTTCATTTGTGAAGCTGAGTAGAGAGAGATGTGTGAAGACATATTTAAAGAGCCACATTATATCTGATATAGTAACACCTTATAGTTAGTAAAAATCTGTTATGTTTAGTTAAATCAGTTAGTTGGAGAATCAGAAGAGAATAGCAGCCCAGTTTGCTATTAGACCTATATTCTCAGCTAAGTTTCCTTAACTGTAAAGACTGTTGCTATATAATCCTGCCTTTGGCAAGGTCTGTGTATCACCATGATGCATCTATAAACAGAATGTGAAGCGGCTGTGCTTTGTTAGATGAAGGCAGTAATTCACTAGGCACTCAGGCCTTCATGGAACTCTCTCTCAGGATTTGGACTCTGTGCTTCTGCCATTCAACTCAGGTGAAGCAGAGGCCATTTGGTACCTCAAAAAATTTAGGCTACTAGGCAGAGCAGTGCTGTGCAAAAAAAAAAAAGGAAAAAAAAAAGACAGGAAAAATAAAAAAGGGAAAAAAAGAAAAGGAAAAAAGAAAGAAAAAAACCCAGGAAAAAACCCCCAGAAAAATAATAAATAAAAAAAGAACTCTAGTAATAATATATGCTAATTTGTGTAACTGGATGTGACTTCTCTCTGTGTGTAGTGCAGTCTGGTGTATTTTCAGTGTGCTTGTTGTACACTACTTGTCCTTCTCAGCAGGTGCTCTGTTCCCCTGAAAAGTGTAAACAAATTGCTGTGGTTAATGATTATATCTGTTAAATGTTTGTTTCTGATAATTTCTGCAACATGTTGGGCTGTTGAAAAATCTATATACACTTAAAAAAAAAGTTCATATTCCATTCAAAAGCCACTTCAACTTATCAAGATTTTTATCTTAGGTCTAACTTTGCTTCAGCTGGACATGGGTAGTAGAGGATAAAACTTTGTGAGGCAGGTGCCTGAACAGATAGTTTCTATTGAAGAAATCTTTCCAACCTTAAGTGCCTTTGAAAAATGATATTCTTACGATTTCAGACAAGACAGATCTTTTTAGATAACGTCTTCAAATGAGGTGAGTGTAAAAGAACCCAACCAGCCAAACAAAACCAACCAACCAAAAACAAAAACAAAAAACCCCATCAAACAAAACACCCCACACTCCTCCAAAAAAACCCACAACCCCACAAAGAAAATAAAAAAAAAAAACCCCAACCAAACAAAAAAATCCCAAGACAAAACGACCCAACAGTGTTCTCTATACTCTTAAAATATTAATATCTTGTTTAATACATGGAAAAAGTATACACTCATTCTTTGTAAAGAATGGGGCCTAATCAAAGCTTTATGGTTTGACATAGAAGGGTCCCTCTTAATTCAAAATGAGAATGCCTTTAAAAACTCTCTGTGCTAGTGAAACAATTATTTTTGGAAATCACATAGAGCTTTTTGGTAATCACATAGAGCTTTTTGGTGTAGTTACTACATCTCCTAAATAGTGTATTTCCATGCTAAAGAGTTACGATACTATTGTAACAGGTTTTTTGAATAGAAGAAAACCCTGTCTTTCTTTTGGCAGGACTGATTCTTTTTCTAGGAAAAATCTGACATAATGACATAATGAAAAACACTGTGGTTTTGTTCTTATTTCTCTCCTTTACTCACTTTAAAAAAGCAATGTATACTCTACCTATTGTCTGATTTCCCATACCCTTTCAAAACTTAATCTCATTCTCCATTCATCTCTGTTTTAGATTTTATTTTTGCTACAAAGTATTCAGCCTCTTCTTTTTTCTCTCCCCCCCCCCCCCCCCCCCCCCCTTTTTTGGGGGTGGCACAAGCTTTTACTTTTTTTATGTTT
>WTSP01011358.1:4409-15105 GCA_025331215.1 Actenoides lindsayi
CCCCCGCCGGCCTCAAACCCCAGCGATAACTTCCCAAACGGCCTTCGCTCCCCGCTGCCGCGTTCGGGTCTTTGTCTCATTTCACAACATCAACAATAAACCACCGGACAACAAAACGCAAAAGCCTCGCTGTGCTCCAAGTGCTTAAGGTGCCCGGTTTGGACCATTTCCCCCAGCACACGCGCATGCTGGCAGAGCGGGAAGCAAATCAGCAGAGAAACAGGACGGAGGGCAGCGGAGCGGGTGGCTGGAGCAGGAGCAGGGGGCGATGCTCGGCACCATCACCCATCTCAGCCTCGCTGCTGCTCAGGCTCTTTGGGGCTGCTTTGGACCGTTCCTCTGCCAGGCCGACCGCGGCAAGCGGCCGGCAGCGGATAAAGTAGCAGAAGACGTTCGTGACGTTAATGAAAGCTTTGACAAAGAGGAAGCGAGGGAAACCATTGTCTCCTCGGCCTTATTCTCATAATGTCTGCGTGTAATAAGTCTTTTGGTTATGCTTGTGGCTTCTGTGACAAAGCCGTGATTTAGGGGGCTGTCTTTACAGAGGCAGAGCCGCTTCGCACGGGCCAAAGGGCTGGTGAGTAATATTTTACCACAAATTGTTGTAACTGGAGCTTGACAACTGCAGCAGGAAGGGGGGGGGGGGGAGTGGAAATCACATTTGATTTATTAGGTGACTTACTGCAATTTGCGAGAGCGAGCTTCGTGCCGGCACGGCCACGGATTCGCGAGTCCCGCAAGGAAAAGTCTCTGCGAGTGAAACGAGGGAGGGGAGAACTCGCTGCCAGGATCTCCTCAGGTCGCCTGGATCAGCGGGAGGCTGCAAACTGGTTTCTCCAACTGACAGCATCTTGGGATGCTCGGGAGCTTTTCCCGCACGTCACCGGTGCCGTATCCCGGGGGGAACCAGAGTCCTGCCTTCCGGCGTGGGCATCGAGTATAACATAACCCCTCCGAGCAGCAGTGCTTCCTCTCTCAGCCTTCAAACCAAGCCAGAAGTTCAAGGGATGTTTTCCTAAGCCTGACCTGTGAAGCATCTTGAAGATGAGCTTTAAAGAGGGTGGGAGGAAGGCTGCTGCTTGGGCTTGCATCACTCTGAAAATTCAGGTCATGTTTACTACGGGCAGCTGGAAATGATGATCTCAGATGCTAACAAGTAACATCTGAAGGGAAGCATTGAAACACTGGAGTTGTTTTGTAAACACCTACTTTTTTTTTTTTTTTCCCTCCCAGAATGAGTTTAGCTATTTTGAAAGATTCATTTGTCCCCTTAAGTACCTGATGTCGGCTTATCTAACAGAAGTGAAAAAGAACAAGAGGTTGCCCTTCCTTTAAATTTCAAGTGGAAAAATGGTTTTGTCTTTTTTTTCTTTAAGAAAAAAAAACAACCAACAAACCACCAAAAACCTAAAACAACAAAGAGAACCCACTGGACAGCTTCCTTTCTGCTTCAGAAAGGATAGATACCTACAGTCTGAGGGCTGTTTGTCCTTCTGCGAGCTGACCTTGTGCAATTTCCTTTATTTACATTTGCCTGGCACTGGCCTCATTGACCACAAGAGTTTATACAGCCTCTTTGGAGAGGAATACCGGGGCTTGCAGGAGTGAGTTCTGCCCCGTGTTGTCCTCTTATTTATTGGTACGAAGGAGATAACATGATGCTAATGGATAAAAATAAGTATTCTTCCCCTGTTTTGTTCTGGCTTTAATGCCTTTGTACCAGGATAAGAGAGGAGGTTGTGGGCAACTAATTTAAACCGAGTGGGGAGGAAAAATGACTCAAAATTGTTTCTGTGCAGGGAGACGTCTGATAGCATCACGGTTTTATGTGCTTTTATTTATGTGAACAGCGTGCAGCCTTTGTAATGCTTTCTTTTGTTGGGTTTTTTTTTTTCCCCTTGGAGGGGGATGTTTTTGAGGAAGTTGTTGCAAATAATGTTTGCTCACTACTGCAAGTTGAGCCAGAGTCAAATTAGGTGACAGATTAGCTCCCCAGGACTTTGGTATTTGCGTTAAGTCTGCGCTGCTTGCATGAGCCATCACCCCTGGTCTAGGACTTTTGCAACCAGAACAAGAACAAATTGCACCGAATACGTCTGGGTGGTGTGACGCTTCCTCCAGCGAGTAGTTCGTTTGCAGATCTGATAAGTGTTGTGCTATTTGGAATGAAGCAGCATGGCAGCGTTGGTCCTCGCAGGGTTTGGTGATGGCAGGAGTCACGGGCTAAGCAGGGAAGGGCCTATCTCAGCTGGTGTAAAAAGGAATAAGGTTTGAAGGAGGGAAAATTGCCCTTTAGTAGCTTGATTTCTGATCCATGAGCCGCCCAGCCTGGCATGGAGCAAGTATTCTGGAATTCAGAGATGATAAAATAATTACATGATTGCGTGACACGAGGACAATGTTCCTAAGTGCCACCAATCAGAAGAAGAAAAGGCTCCTTCTTAATCAGGCCTCCCCGGGTAAGGGTTTACAAGAGAACCCTTGAGGTCAGTACTAATCTACCAGCTTCCAAGCAACTCATTTAAAAGAACATAGGGTTGCCCAATCTGCAGGGTAAACAGGCTGCTTCAGGCTGAGGAAGCAGCATGTGACAACCACGCTCCCAGAGCCCTTCGGGGAGAGGAAGCAGTGGCTGGACCCCCCGACAAACCCAGCTTTGTCCTAGGGAGGGAGGAGAGGGAGAGGAGGGAAGTTTCTTCACCTTTGTTTAAAAAAAAAAAAAAGAGAGAAAGAAAGGAAAAATTAAAAAGAAAAAGTTTATTGCAAAACTCAGTGTTTTAGAGTATTTCCAGAGTCCACTAGGTACGTTACAAACAAACCAGTAAGTCCTGCTTTGAACGCATTAAAGCCTGGTTCTGGGTCTGCTGCGCCCGCACACACACGCACTCACTCGCTCCCCTGCTCGTGCTGCTACACAGACAGGAACAGAAACGTAGGGTGAGGTCAGTGACAAACATATTATTTGATCTGTATTGGAAATTGTCGTTTAAAAAAAAAAAAAACAAAACCAAAAACCCAAACAAACAACAAACCAAAAAAAAAAAAACAAAAAACAACAAACCCCTTAAATTAAATTACAGTAGAACCTCGCGAATCTGCAGAACAGGGAGCTTCCACACACACGCAAAACCTGGAGGCCTTATTCCACTTCCAAGCAGAGTTGTAATAGCAAAGTGCTGTAGTGAGGTCTCGTATCACAAAGACTTCGATCATCTTACAGTCTACAGAACGTTTACCAAAATGCTTGAAGTATCATAAATTAACAATAAATTAAAAAAAAAAAAAAGGAAAAGCACATCTTAATGCGACGTCGCTATTTGTTCGGTCACTCACTGAGTCACAAAACTCTTTAGTTCTCTCTAAAGGGGTCTTCCAGTCCTGGGTGCAATGCAGCGAGGTTCTGCTGGCCGTGATAAAGTGCTGAGGCAGAGGAAGGACGCGAGACCGCCGGTCTCGGGCAGTGAGGATGAATTGCTCTAGCCACTTGGTTGCAAGAGTGCCTGTTTCATGTCTTTTTTTTTTTGTTTTTTTTTTGTTTTGTTTTGTTTTTCTTTTGACATCTAAGACACCAAAAAAAAAAATAAATCAAGCACCTTCCCCAAAAAGAGGTTGTTATTTAACAGATTGTCCCACATCTCTATGGCTGGTAAAATACAGACAGGTCAGCGTAGCAGTTAATGCATGATGCCACTTTCACTAAACACACAGAAATGTTGGTTTGGGGGTTTCCTCTACCCTCCCACACCTCCCCTCCCCCCAAACCAAAACAGACTTGTTTTAGTTGTCCCCCTGAGTTGCCTAGAGGCGTTAAGATGCATATAGGTGGGGTAAGCAAAGCTTGTGTCACCGTGAGTGGGAATCGCTCCCGTTACAACGAAAGGAACAGCTCGTAGGTGGTCTTTTATCATTCCCTTCAAGCCTTCAATGTGCACTGGCTCCACTTCATTCCTCACTGAAGTCAGCATAAAAAAAAAAAAAAAAAAGAAACTAAAACAACAAAAACCAGAAAAAACCTCTTGCTGACTTTAGGGGAGCGTGGAGAGCCAGGGAAGGAGGTACAGCTCCAACCAGCCACACCAAGCCCCTGCAGCTGGCAGATGCAGGGAGCAGGCTGCCAGGGGCTGGGTGACAGGGGGCTTTCCACATTCGTCCGGTGACACGGCAAAGATTTCCTTGTGCACCTGTGAGCGAAGGTTTCTGGTACATTAAGACATCCTGGGCCAAATCCTCCCTGCAGGGTGGGCTGGTTTCGGCTGCGGAGCCAGGTCCTTTGGCACCGGCCGAGGCGTTACAGAAAGGGATGCTGGGTCTGTAAGTTGACTTTTTTTTTTCGTTTGTTTTCCTTTTTAAATAACAACTGGGTTACCTAAGACCTACCTATTAAAAACAGCTACACGCTATGCTGTAAGAGTTAAGTTTCCCAACAATTTCCCAAGCTAGCAATACAGGATAGGTATTGAAGAGATTGATGTAAAGACAGCGTTCCGTTATGCAGAAGATAATTTTTCCTCTCCAGTTATTTCAGCTAACCTCCTTTACCAATCTTAGAATAAATTAATAAATACTAGTTAAATTAGAAACAGTACATCTGATCTGACTAATCAAGAGAAAACAGTTTTAAGGATACCAACCAGGAGAAGAAAAATGATCTTATGAAATACGTGCAGTAATAACTGGCCACAAAGACATATGGAGCCTCCAATTTCCCAGCATTTGTGACGTTCAAGTTAATTAGAAGAAAATTAGCAACGGTTTAAGTCAGCTATCTAGCCTCACCTCCTCCTGAAATCTAACACATGAGTCCATATTCTTTCAGAAGAAGATGCACTTGGCTACTGGTGGTGTATGAAATGCTCATCTCCAGTTCGCATCGTCGGTTTCTTGGCTGCGTGGCATTTGCGGTAGGGGATGGGTGAGGACAGTCAGAGGCTGAGCTGCTTCTGCTGTTGCTGTTCTCAGTTTTTCTGGTATCAGTTGAACCTTTACCTATGGTTGTTATCAGGAAAGCAGGAGTGTGCAGCACATCTTCATGCTAGACAGAAGTTATTCTTACGTGGCTATCTGTGTTTTCTATGGAGCTTTCCATTGTTGGTTAAAAAAAAGTTCTAATTAAAAAAAAAAAAAAAAAGGTTGTTGGTAGGAACTGTTCACATTTAAAATTTCACATTCCCTTTAGAATGTAGTTTTAAAACGTGGAGCAGAGTTGACGTTTTCCGCAGTCTTACGCCGAGTATGTTAGATGGAGAAGAACAGGGGTGGTTTGTTTTTTGTTTGTTGGTTTGTTGTGGGTTTTTTTTTTTATGACGTGCTCTCACAGCCTTTTCCTGAATTTTCTGCTTTTCCAATATCCATTTCAATAAAGTCATCTGGTAAATCGGGGACCGCCTCCGCCACGGTCTCCTCTGCGCGCTGCTGCTGGCAGTGGCACAGCCCAGCCTTGCACGGTCTCACCAAGGACAGAAACACGGCACCCAGGACCATGCCAGCAGCACAGGAGTAAAAGGCTGAGCGGTAGTTCTGTGTCGTATCCACCAAGACACCTACCAGAGAACACATTGACAGCAGTTAGCCACAGCAAACTCTCCCCTTTGCCCATCCATCCCTCCGATAGGATTTTTAATCCTGCTCCCACCGCCTCTTTTCATTCGCCATCAAGCTACTCAACGGCAAACAGATGGTACCTTACAAAAGTAAACCCCGCTGTGTTCAGGGGTACACAGGGTCGTCTTCGGGCAAGTCAGAAGCCTTTGGGCACTGCGGGGACGCTAAGCCCGGAGATGCATCAGGCATCTCTTTATTATGGTAAGAGACTTCACCTCTCTGCAGCGTACGGCAGGAACACGCGCGGCGAAAGCGATTTGTTTCCGCTCTTCGCTAGCGCCTGAAGTGATGCCAGTTTTAGGTTTCTAACAGGATCAGGGGAGCACTGCAGCATTTTCCTTCGCTCCGAGGTTCCTCAGCAGAGACCGCCTCATCTGTGGGACTCTGCAGAGCTGCAATGCAGCAGGCTCCTGGCTCCGAGAACCTCCTAATACCCGTTGCAGGGTTTTTAGGATAGTGCTATGACTAGCGCTGCCAGAACACTTTCTAGATACCAGCACCAGCAGCTGTCAAACATACCAAAATAATAAATAATAACAAAACCCCCCGAAGAGGAAAGTTTTAGCATTACCTGCAAGGGGTGGTCCGCCCAACCCAGCTAAGCTTTGAATGAAGACGTAAACTCCAGCCGCAGAAGACATCCTTTCGATGCCAACCACATCATCCTCTGCCAAGAGGGGAATATGTGTGCCCGCTACCGTTCCGAGCATGAACCCAAAAAATATGCTACATGTCATCAAGCCCCAGAACTCGGAGGCAAAAGGGAAGGCAAAGAGCGCTACGGAGAGCAGAACGACGCAGATGAGCTCGATGTAGATCTTGCGGATCGGCTTTTTGTTGAGAACCCAGCCGGCTGAAATTCTGCCAAAGACCTCTGCGATCGCCATAGCTGACAGTATGTAGGCAGAGTGGTCTTTGCTGATGCCAAGGCTGAGACTCAGGGGAATGATGTAGAGGGAGGGAGCGAAGAAGCCCAGGGTGGCGAACAGGCCAAAGAATGCATAACAGATAAAGCTACAGTCTCTCATCACAGAGAAGTCCAGTAGTTTGCTTTTTGGTTCTGGAGGGGTGCTGTCGTTTCCAACAAGTATCTGTACGTGTTCCTTTGGTTCTTCACTTTTAGGCTCTGCTTTGGTTTTTCCAGGCACGTTGCTGGGTGAGGTAGTTATTTCTACTCCTGAGTCTATGGACTCTATTGAGGTGCGTGTTTGCTCGTTTTCAAGCATGTACTTTGTCTCCGTGGGCTCTTCTGGAGGCTGTGCTTTCACTGCTTCTTCTTGCTCTTTGATGATAATGGGTCGCAGCAGTGATCCGCAGATGACGATGCTTAGCTGCAGCACTCCGACAGAAAGGAGGCTGTATCTCCAGCCAATCTGCTCCTTCAAAGCAGTAATTGCTGAGGGAAGAGGGCAGAAGTAGAAAGTGTGACTGGAAAAGCCCGTAGTTACACCAAGGTGCTATTTGAATTTACAGCCAGTGAAGTAACTGGAGCTTCTTCACTGGAGGGTCCCAATCCCCTCAGCTCTGAGGCTGGGCAGGGGGTCCCTCTTGGTCCATCCTGCCCAGGGCCACTCAGGGGTCTGGCACACCCCGCTCCTGCCATCAGCTGCGGCAAACAAGAGCTAGAAGTTGTACTGAACATCTGGCTGGCAGAAGCTGCCTTTTAAGTAGCCGCTTTCGAGGTCCCCCCCAAGTTCGGGATGCAGGCGGATGAAGGGGACGTTACTTCTAGCGAAGGAGAACAAACTCAACATTCGAGTTTCCTCTCTCAGCTGACCCCACCCTGAAACCAGCTACTAGAGGAAGTCTCTCCGCGCTGTTCAAAGGTGCGCGTCACTGCTTAATTACAAGCCTTCGTTAGCAATCAAAGCAGCTCTGCGACAGGTATTGGCCGAAAGCAAGCGTGCACAACAGGCCACCCGCACCACCAAGGACAGGGCAGTGACTGGGACACGCTGCCCTGGGGACAGGTCCCCAGAAGGCTGGAGAGGTTGGGCAGCTCGTGCTGAGCGCGAGCCCGCTAACCTTTCGGAGCGGTTGTGCGCGCTGCGTGCGTTTTAAATAGCTGGTTTCTCAGTCTTATTTTTAGCCTAGATCTATATAGGGAACCCGTCGGGCTGCGTATCAGCGAGGCACATCCTGCTCTGGCAAGAGATGCCAGGGAGGGCTCAGGCATCCTTAGACCCGTCTCTAGGGTTACTTGTAACCCTGCCCACTGGGCACGAGTGCCACAGGCACGTGAGCAACCACCTGTGGACTTCAGCAGCTCATGGAGAAGTCCGTGAGCACCGACTGGGTGTTGATGGCTTTGGGCTCCCCTTTGCTCGGGCCAAGGATGGGAGCAGCATATTGCTTTAGGCAGGCGCGGAGGAACCGGCAGCGCTCGGGCACCGTACCTGGTGCGAAGGAGAAGACGGCAAAACATTCCCCTGTGGATGCCACTGCTGTGACCAGCGAACGTCTTTTGTCAAAATACTGTGATAAAATGGTGACAGTCGGGAGGAAAGAGAGGCAGTATCCAAGGCCTGTGAATAAATGCCAAAAATTGCCATAACAACAAGTAAGGGAGGGGGAAACACCGATGCAAGCACACGTTAAGTCAGCTTTCCCGGTGGCGACATTACAGTATCATTTCGGCCAACTCAGCAAGTCACCCTGGAAGAAAACCATTGGGGAAACCAGAATGTTATTTTTTTTTAAATTGGAAAGGGGGAAAAAAAAATAATTCAAAAATTTTTTAAAAAGACCCAAACAAAACATGACACCCAACCTCCCAAACCTGCTAGATAATTCCTTCTGTTCCCCAACAGCCAGAAGGGTCCACTTTGAGGACCTCATAGGCTTGAAGAGTTTGAGCCTGCAGCAATTGCTCTAAGCAAAGCAAGCTCCTGGGCACGGATGTGAGCAGGACACCCAGGACGGGTTGGAAATGGGGGGAAAAGTACCAGAAAAAAACCCACAAGAGACAGAGGGAGAGGTTAAAGGATTTGACCCCGTGAACAGCTTTCCTCTCCCCAGAGATCCCAGTCAATCGGAAGCAATCAGTAGAGCTGCACTAGCGCAGTGGTCTGCAGAAGCAGGTCTTGAGGTGGTCCCCAGGGCAGAAAGCCAAGTCCTAAGCCCAGGTCATCACCCTTTGCAGGAGGGTGAGGTCAGCTCAGCAGGGGCAGCAGCGTTTCTTAAGCTCTCCCCATGCTGTGGGGAGTAAAAAGCTGCGCTCGCAGGAAGCCGCAGGAGAGAGCAAAGTGTTTGGCAGGTAGGGGAATGGGCTGACTCACCAGAGACGATACCGATGGTGACATACATGTCCACAACGGTGCGGGCGAAGGAGGCGGTGACCATGCCGGTGCTGATCAGCACCCCTCCGGCCATCACCACGAAGCGGTGACCAAAGCGATTGCTGAGGATCGTTGACAGAGGAGCTGGATGGGCAGGAGAGGGAGAAAGCCGCGGTCAACACCTACGTCAGCAACTTCCCCAGCTACCATGTCCTTCAGAAGCTCTTCTCTACCACCACCCAGGTCCCCATGATATGCCACCTGCCCTGACAGTTGGCCTCCCAGAGCAGAGCATCGCCCTGGAGCCATCCTGAGGAGCCCTGCACAGCTCATGGCATTTGGGATGTGCTAAAAAAAATATGTCTCATCAGAAAAGACCAAGATGGGTGCCTGGGACAAACCTGCAGCAACAGCCACAGACACCGATGGATTTTAGCAAGGCTCAAGTTATTTCTAATCCTTCCCACTACAGAGTTAGGTTTCAGAAGCCTTGTTTTCACCCCCTCCTGATGGGAGTTGAACAGCTGGGGCCAGGCTCGGTGACACTGACCACATCCCTGTGCCATGCAGGAGGACATGAGCTGGGGGCTCCAAAAGGACTGCTGGGCCAAGACAGACATTTACTGGTATTTCAGCAGCACGCAGCCCCTGGGCTTTACGGCCCTGGCTTATAACAGAGCCGTCAGAGACGCAAAGTCACCACGTCCTCGTATGCCGAGTCAGCAGCGACGGCTGCCCCTTGCCCTTGCACCAAACGCCTGCTCCTCTTACCTGTGAAGCTCTGAACGAACACACATATGGATATTATCCAGGATATCCTGCTGTTGGTCTCATCAAAGCTTTCCATCAGGTCGTTGAAGAAGACTCCGAACGATTTTATAATGCCGTACGTTAGAGCTTCCACAAAGAAGAACGCAAAAGCAACTGTCCAACCCCATCCTCCATCAGGCACTTTAGTATAAACATTTGGAGCGGTGCACGGCATTTTTACAGCTTTGACAGTCATTTTTGACCTGGAAGAAGAGAGGAGAAAGAGCCAGGCATCAGTTAAAGACGAATTTCGCTGCAAGAGGCACAGCCCAGCAGCCATAACACCCCTCAGGCACCGCTGCCGGTCCCTGTGCCACCCAGGTATTCAGCCCAGGAGTTGGGCTGAAGTTTCTGCCTTTTGTCCCCCCCCTCCCCATGGGGCTCGCTTCTGCGGGTGCCCTTGGAGCCCGGGGCCAGAACGTCTCCGCTCAGCACCCAGGCGAGCTGTTCCGATCGGCGAAACCCAGCGCTCGGGAGCTGTCATCCGTATTTCGGTGTGTGGGGGTGGATGGATGCAGTTTCGTGAAAGATCCACTGCGGGACCCAGCGTGGGCTCTCCGAGCCGCAGGAACTCCCCAGGAGCACCCATCCTCCCCCACCACACCCTCTTGCCTGGCTTGGGGTGGCCGGTGACCCAGCTTTTTGCTGCAGGGGTCGGTCAGATACAACCCGCCCCGGCACCCTGCGCTGTCCTAAACCCAGCGCTTCAGGGTGAGGGTAACTCCCCAGGAACCTGCCCGGGCCCCAAAATGGCTGCTCCGGGGCTGCCGAGCCCCAACTGCCCACAACAACCGCAACCTGGCAACGGGCTGGGGACACCCCTGCGGCCACCGGCTCCCCGCGCTGTCCCCTGCGGCCCTCGGGGCCACCACCACCACCCCCGGGGCCACCACCACCACCCCCGGGGATGCAGGAGGAGGCAGCTGAAGCCCTCGGGGGGGCGGGAGGGGAGCACCCCGTAAGGCCTCGGGAGGGGGCGGGGCCGTGTCCCCCTACCCCTGTTCGCG
>WTSP01011359.1:0-10324 GCA_025331215.1 Actenoides lindsayi
GGGGGGGGCGCGGGGGTGGGCGGGAGGGAAGAAGAAGAAGGAGAAATCATCTGCAACCGGAGAGCTGGAAGATCTCTCTCGTCCGCCGACTTCCCTGAGCGAGCTTGGATGCTGGAAGAAGCCTCTTGGATATGGGATCATATCTGGTTTATCACAGCCTGGGTTTGATCCTCTGCTGCTCCGTCCTGAGTTCAGTCTACGCTCTGGTGAGTCCCCCAAGTTTTTTCCCTTCGCATTCTTGAACGATGTTGCCTTGATGAGTAATTTACTGTATCAAGCATTTAGCAGGCAGAGCTCTGGGGTTTTGGGGGTTTCTTTTTTTGTTGTTGTTTTTGCTGTCGTTGTTTTGTTTTAATTATTTTCTTTCATTTTATTTTTGCAACCCGGTGACTCCTTTTGCTGGCAGATAGTGCGTGCAGTCGGTCTCAAGAGCTGAAATGGAAATGTCTGTGCTTCCCCCACGAGTTTGAATCACTTTTAAACCCCCCTGGACAGGAACGCGTGTAGTTTGACAGGGCTCTGGAGAAAGCATTTGAGGAATAATTTAAAAGTCACCAATGAGTAAAGGGCAACTTTTCCTTCTATTTTTCTTTTTTTTTGTTCTTTTTTTTTTTTTTTTTCATTCCACCGCCCCCTCCCCAAGGTGCCCAATTTAATTTAATCTGCAAATCTGCTTAATCTCAGTGAAACGGTGCCTTCTTCTTTGGGATTAAATCTGGAGAGGACCTTAGAGTACAGGGTTTGCAGACAGTTTACACTCGGGAGCATGGAAGTAGTATTAACCCTTTGCTTCCTGGCCCTGTTTTCACCTGTTCCTGCACACACCAAGGCAGAATATCTTCAGAGAGGTAGCAAAAAGGGCTAAAATCTGTCAAAACTGACTTGATGGTGGTGATGGGGAGTGGGCTAAGATCTATAGATTCTCCTCTGCAGCCCCAAGTGGTCTCCAAAGCCCTTCTGCAAAAGCAAAGGGCAATGTCGTACAGAATTGGCCAGCGGATATTAATCCACTGATGGGCATGTTGCTGTGACATGGGCTTTTCTTGCTTTCTCCATCCCTGGAATCACCACTGTTGCCACCATTTCTCAGTGCCTTCTGGTGTAGAAAGGGGCACGACCATCCTCTAAAGCAATGTCTGCTTTCCATGAGGGATGGAGATGTGTTTGAGAGGTAGCGGGCTCACCCAGACTCTGGCTTCAGCCAAGTCCTGCCGGACTCTTCAGGAACCATCACCCCTGGGCCCTGACCCCTGGGTTTGGTAGGGACAGTTTGTGATCTTATGCAGAGCTGGTAGGGAGATATTTCCCCCACAGATTCAGTATTGTGCTAGAGGGAAACATCAACAAATGAGAAGGAACAGCCCCTCAGAAAACAATCCTTGTTGCAGTCATCCCTGTCTTGCTCTACCTCTAAGTAAAAATAAACCTTTTAAAACCCAACACTGAGGAAATTGAGAGGACCACTTATAGATTTGTTGAAGTTTTAGGAATGGTTGAGGTTTCTCTCCTGTTCTGGGTTTGGATCAGTATCTCCTTGACCACATCTGACTTTGGGGCCATATCGTGACAGGGTCGGTCCTGTAGCACCTGCTACCCCCCCACCACTGAAGTCAGTCCCAAAAGTCCTGCTGGCTTTGGTGTCTCTGCTGGTACTGGTGAAAACCAAGTACTTGAAACAGCCAGATTGGAGTTTGGCGAACTTCAGGACCCAAAAAAAGACAGATTAGGCTGCAGGAGTGCACCTTCAGTCCCATTCCCATCTCACTCCTCTTTCCCAGTTCACCCCAGTACTTCCAGAAGGTGCAGAGAACCAGCCAGTGAGCCAAGCACCAGCTGTCTCATAATCCCAATGGGTGTTTTATTTTTGATGCCCCCATCACAACAGACATTGTCAGACCCCAAGCGACTCGCTCAGCAGCTCTGGTGGGTGACAAGGGGCTCCTGGCTGGAGCAGCTGAGGGTGCCCCCTGCACCACCAGCCCAGGGTGAGCTGGACCTGGGCATAAACCAGCAATTGCTCTGCCAGACTCTCAGAGGGGCAAGAAAGTAGAAATATTCACTGGGCAGGGCTAGGTGAGGAGTGCAGAGGAGTATTTGTGCATTTCCAAAAGCCTGACCCCCCGGTTTAAGGTCCTGCCACTAGAAACCCCACCGGGTTTCATTAGGCCCAGGCTGAAGAGCATGTTTCAGACACTTCCCTCGCTTTTCAAACCCACTATCGACAGCTGAAGGAGTTGCCAGGAGGGTTTAAGAGTTGTCCTGACAGTTCAAGGGCTGCGGAGATGTTGTGTGTCCCTTCTGGCACTGACTTCAGGCAGAATAAGAAGGTCAGACCCATGCCGTCCTGCTGCAGAACAACTTGCGAGGCAGGGAACAGCTTGCAGGGTGCCCAGAGCCTGATTTTTACTGTTTTGTGTGGAGGGGTTTTTTTTCGCTGTTGTTGTTTCTTTCCCAAACGAACTCGATTTTAAAATGAGCTTTGAAAACTGAGAATGATACTGACTGCATGTTTCAGCACGGTGATGTCTTGGTAGCTACACTATAAGAAGGGTTGTATATGTGTATATATGTATATATATATACTGGATATTTGGCTAGCTGGGCTGAGCATGTTCGATGTGCTGCCATCAATAGAAGTCACCAAGTATCTCTCTCCTAGGAGCAACAAGCAAAAATCCATGAGAGTAGCTGCAGAAGGATGGGGATGCGAGGATTTAATTTAGAGTCAGGCTCCGCTGGAGCTTTGTGCTAAGCTAGAAGTGGTACCCGATCTTCCGCTCCCACAGCAGAGCAAAGCAAAGCTCCGTTGTGCGGTTTGAGTCAGGAGGGTTCCTGCAGACTGGGACAGACGACTGCTCAGAGCTTCAGGGCACAATTCGTCTGTCTGAGGCTGGAAGACTCAAATCTTGAGAGCTGTGACCCTACTTGCTGGGCTCTTTGTAGCTCGAGCGCTTTGCATCTGAGAGTTGGCGATGCCGTGATGGGCAGAGCACGGCGAATCCTAAATCTGAAGCCATCAAACCCGTTATTCCTTTTGTCAGCCAGCAAAGATGATAGTAAAGGCACTTTTTGAAGCAAGAGTGCTGTGAGCAGGGATGGGAAATGGTTTCTTTGATTGCCGGTGGCACTGGTACATCATGGGGCAGGACGCTGGCAGCTGAATCACTTCTCAGCACGCAGGCAGCGTGTCCCTGCATTAACTGTAAACCAGGGTAGGAGATGCAGCACGTGGAAAAATGCTGCGGGGATGAGTCCTCTCAGAGCTAAGAGTGTCTGTGAAGAAACTGTGGCCCCTCCATGAGCCTGCGGCCACGTAAAATCTGTGATGAGATCAGCATCTCTGCCCTGAGCTTTTGAGGGGCAGATGAGAGGGACTGTGTTTGATGTGGGGTTAAGTATTGGGTGAAGCTCTGCTCCCTTCCAACTCCTCTGGCAATCCAGAGAGCTTCTCCCCCAGCATCTCCCTGGGAATATCGTAACACCTGCCTAAACAGTGAGGGGAATTTTGCTTGTCGATGGGGTGCTTTGTGCCTGAAATCTGGCAGGGTGATGGGGGTAAATTTGAGTTAATTCTGGGGGTAAATTTGAGTTAGTTCTGCTATTTGCTCCAAAGGCCGGTGAAGCAAGATTGGCCTGAGCCAGACAGCCCTCCAAACATGGGCTTGAAAAAGAAGAGGTGTGCAGAAGGAGCTTTAAAAGTAGGGACTGACACCAGCAGAGCATGAGAGAAGTAAAGATACAGGTGCTATGATTTTATCTGATAAGGCAGTTAAAAACCTCCCCGTGTCCCACTCCCAGCTGAAAGCTCCTTGGTTTTCTCTGCTGACCCCTTTGGTTTTCCCGTTGTTTCCTTCTCTTGCCAGTCTTGGCCTGCTAGCCCCCCAGTCCATTTTCACTGGAGGATATATTCTGCATGAAAATACTACTACTACTAAGCCACCAGTCCCCTGTAGGGCTTTGGACCAGAATAGTTCCATTTTAGGGGTATCAGCTGCAACCAGATGAGCTCAACATGATGCAGGGAAGCAGGTCCATGTGGGACATGAAATGGGGAGCAAAAGGGACACCCCCACTTTACTGGGGGAGGTCATGCCTACCAGCAGTGCTGGGTGCAGGAGATGCTACATATTTAAGGGGGGGTGTTTTGGTGGCAAAACAGTCTTGACCCTTTTCCACAGCCCTGGCCCCACTCGGAGGGCTCGGGCAATGCTGAAGCTTCTCTCTGATTTTGCAGAGAAGCTGTAGTGCTCTCCGAGAAATTCAAGGAGTATCATTAGGGGATGGGGAACCTTTTCTTTCAGACAGAACTCAAACCAGGGACAAGCTCGGCCAGTTCATCTGCAGAAAGGTCCCAGTCTCTATTCCCAAGGGAGCTGCATCCACACCAGCACTGGTGTTAATCCAAGTCCAGTATAGATAGAGTGCCTATGGGTAGATGTGGTGCTGAGGGACATGGGTTAGTGGTGCCCTGGCAGTGCTGGGAGAACAGTTGGACTCCATGATCTGAAAGGTCTCTTCCACCCAGAACGGTTCTATGATATAAATCAGAAAGTTCACAGCAGAGCGATACTCAGGTCACCAACCAAACAAGCCCCCCCCAGTGCTCAGGCAGCAAAGCAGCTGGATTAAGGCTGTGCTGGTTGGTGTTTTGCTCTTTGACTTGTTTCTTGTTTTTCCCTCTGATCGGACCCGTATGTTCATAGATTGGGAAAGGGGGAGGACTTGAAGCTGAATATTTTGTAGCTGGAAGGGAAAGGCAATCATTTCTGCCTGAGAATATGGCCCATAATAAAAAAAAAAAGAATAATAAACAAATAATAATAAAAAACCCCAATCCTATATAGATACCCTGCAAATCCTGACAAGCCATCTAACTTCTTCAAATAAAAAACAGGCTCCAAGCACTGGGAAACAATGTCTGAAATGTTCTTTTCTCCGCACACGCTTGGGCCGCTGCCCATCCCTGCCCCGTGTATTTATGAAAGATAGGATTTTTGTTATTGTACTTCGGGATTAACAGATATCCCGGGACTAGAAAATAACCAACCGCAAAATATAAAGCAAACAAGCCTCTGCGACAGGGTAATGTGCAGGCTGTGATTTCATCCCACGCAAGCCAAAAAAACCAGTTCAGCTGCCCAGTGGCAAGTCTGACCTGAGTGGTGCTGGGCTCGGTTTGAGCTCCTTGCATCGGGAAGAGGGAAATCGATGAGACAGCTGTGGCACACAGAGGGGGTCAAGGCTGAAGGAAATGAAATTCGAGGTGGGTCTTTCAGGTTCAGGCAGTTGTTGTTTGGTTTCTGGCCTCCTAGAAATAGCCCTGGAGGGGTGCTTTGAGATCAGTGGGATTATTCTGGCTAGGGCGGTGTGTCTGCAGTCGCTGCGAGGGGTACCCCCAGCCCAGACAGCTCGGGCAGAGACAGCTGCTGGCCCTGCCACAGCTCCCATGTCCCTTTGAAAAACGATGCTGAGAGTCTGAGGGTCATCCCACAGCCGTGTGTCTCCTATCAGCTCTTCTCGTGGGCTGGGATGTACTGATAAGGGACTCTCCTCAGGTGTAAAGATGCTGGCTGGAGGATTTCCCTTCTGACTGGGAAATGCACCGTTCAGCCCCTCGATCAAATTCAGGTGAAATCAATCTCCTGGTTTGCAAAGTTATTTGGAGCACAGAGACCACATTCAACACTTAAATCGCAGCTAATATCAGGCAATCTCTGACCCAGCAGTGTGGGGTGAGGTGGGAAAGCACCTCTAGAGCTGGTAGATACCCCATCTCTGGAACCATTCCAGGTGAGGTTGGCTGGGGCTCTGAGCAACCTGCTCTAGTTGCAGAACTCCCTGCTCTCTGCAGGATGGGGGTGTAATAGATGAGCTTTAATGGTCCCTTCCAACACAAACCATTCCACAATTCTTGATAGGGCTGGGGAAATTCTGCTCCTGGGAATCAGTGGCAGAGCTCTGGCTCCAGCTAAACCCGGCAGTCATGGAATTTTCCTGGTGCCTAAAGACCAGGAGAAGGGAATGGCAGAGGGGACTACAGCAGCCTCTGACTTAAACCCCTCCTGGGAACTGGCCCTTGTTGCTGCTGAGCAGCTCCATCCTCTTCCCATGTCACTGGGAGAGGGTGACAATTCTGGTACTCGCTAGACTGTGTAACTCTCCAACCCCATGGCTCTTGCTGTGCTTGTCTCAGCCTTTTGAGCTCTGACCCCTCCAAACCCCCTCACGCTCTGACACTGTCTGAATCAAAGGGAGAAGCCAGCAGACATCCCCCACCCTTTTGGATGGGGCTATTTCTCTTCGTAAGGGCACGTAGAGAGGTTTCTCTGCCTGCTCAGCTGCTCTGTAAGCAAAATTTTAGCCTCTCTTAGTTAGTAACAATTGCATAAACAAAAGAAAAAAAAAAAAAGAAAAACACAAAGAAAATCCGTTCCTTAGGTCATGCCCTGACTGAAAGGAAAAAAACTCAACTGGATCAGCCTGTGTTAAAGATTAGACCGTATCCAGGATATTTTTGCCCCCACGCAGAGAATTTGTTTTCTCCCTCTGCATCCACTCGGCTGTTACAATGTCGTTTGTCTCTCTCGACCCATAACACCTCAAACTTCAGCTGGCCTCGCCGGAGCTGCTGCTCTGAAGATGGTCTTTGTGTTGCACCTTTCGCAACGTGGCAATAAACAAATGGCTCCTGGGCTAAACTTCAGCCATCAGGATACCTTCTGGGTCAGACTGAGCTTTGCTGTCTTGTGCCATGAGAAGAAAACACTCAAACTTGTGCTTGATGTACCTGGCTTGGCCGTTAATCTGTTTGTTTTCACTGAGGTCAAGCTGACCCTAGACAGTCCTTGGAGGGGCTCTGTGTCTTAGGGTTTTCCTTTCCCTTTAGAGTCTGCGCTTGGACTGACTTCCAGAAACCTGATTTTCAACAGGAAAATTCTGTACTGGCATCCTCTTAACAGATCCTACTTTGATCCTCCTGTAATGCAAATCCCTCTGAAAGCACTCAGGTGGTTGGCTGGTTGTTGAAATCTTCTGCAAGATTGGCTTGTCTCTCTAGCCACGTGCTTTTCCCTTTACCCAGAAAAGCAGAAAGTGGACGTTTCTGCCCCTTTTCCCTCTCACCCCTCCAGCATCCCTGGTTCAAGGCATTTCAGCATAAAACTAACCCAAGATGGTAAAAAAAAAAGAAGAAAATGAATGTAGAAGAAGTTTTGTAGCTGGGTCAGTGAAGGCATCTGCACTGCAAGGGCTTGGATGAACTCCTCAGGTACATGGGGGATAGATGGGCTCACAGAGGTGGGGACAAGAAAGGATGAGCAGCCAGTGGTACGTGCAGGTTTGCCCTGACACTGTGGTTGTACAGTCGTGTTACTCTGACATAAATCCCCCAAATCCTCCATTTGACAGACTGATGCCCCATCCCTGTTGTACCTCCTGATCCTTGGCATCCAATAAATACACCTACAACAATAAATACACCTACAACAATAAATACACCTACAACAATGTGAGCCACGGAGCTCAACGTGAGCTCAGCGTAAGGTCCATGCTACCTCTGAGCCTCCCCTGCAGCAGCCACACCATCTGATCACCAGCACACTTTGTGGCAGCATTTTCAGATGAGCAGATGAGTCCTGCAGATAGGGGCAAGTGGTGGTGCAGGAAATCATCAGTCAAGGGTATGGGATATGACTATGTTTTTGGTTCTGGGGGGAAAAACTAAGTTTAGGCTTGTAGACATGAGGTGTGTTGTGCCACTTGGCTTCAGGGCTGGAGGACAGGACCCAGCTCATGTATTCAGCAGTACAGACATAAAAGGAACTTCCAAGATTTGGAAGTGATCTGGAGAAGCTAAGATACCCCACACTTGATACTTACTTACCTGCTTTCTGGTCTGTTGATTTCAGGGACAGTAAAAAGGTAAAGCCAAACCATGCCCCCTATTGTCCAAGTTAAGGAAAGTGTTGAGCCAGGCCATCCTATCTTAGCCCACCCCTCTGAACTTATCAAAGTGCAGAACAAATTAATCTTTGAACTCCAAAGGTCTTTGGTGTCTTTGAGTTTTTCCACTGCAACAACCTCGAGTACCAGCCATCTGTCAGATAAGGGCAGCTCATCAAGAGGAGACTTGGCCTCTCAAAACAAAAGACCCCCTCCTAGGTCAGTGTCTGGTGCAAGGGCTGGAGGCAGGAGTTGCTGTCTCAGCACAAGAGGCAAGCTGCTTATCTTGCTTTTCACATGGCTGCCCTGTTGCTCATCAGGGTTCCTCGATGTTATCTTTACTTCAGTCTCCCTTCCCCTCTCTCCAAGTTTGGCGGTGTATTTACCTGCTTGCTCTTGCCACACTGAGAGCAAGAAGCACCCTCAATTGCATCTGGAAAGGCAGACTGGAGAGTGACTAGGCGTCCTTAGAAAACCTTCTCTTCCCTTCGCTGAACTTGGGACCTAAATGTTGTGTGTTTTGTTGTTTTGGGGTTTTTTTCATTCCTGTACATTTTAAGAGTGGTTTGCAAAACATAAGCTTGTGCTTGCCAGGGGTTAAGGGATGAGGCAATTTGGAAGGAGCAGCAGATGGTAGGGAGCTACCGTCTCTTGGGCATGTAGCAGAGGACAAATGATCAATTCAGTGAGAGGTGGGGCTTTGTGGGACTCTGCCACTGTTTAGGAGTACTAGGAAGTCATTTAATCACCATCTCATTGCCTTGATTCTTTCATGTGTTTAGTACACCTTGAGCTCTCAAGGGATTGCAGCATGCCAGGACAGACTGAGGTTCATCTCATACACTAACCACAGAACAGGTTGCCCAGAGAGGTGGTCGCTGCCCCATCCCTGGCACCATTGATGACCCTGGACCAGATGACCTTGAAAGGTCTCCTCCCACCCAAAACAGTCTATGGTTCTATGAAGTCATCATGACATTGCTGATTTCTGCCCTACTCTTGGGACATCCTGCCCTTTCCCTCACCCATAAGACCTGAGAATGGTCTCTAACCTACTTTATTTAATCATACAGTGGTGCCAGGGGCTCCTGAGACTCCTCAGCTACAGAAAACCATAAGCTGACCTGCAGAGTAATTAATTTGTTGATCTTGTAAATTAAACCAAGTTTGACAATGCCTGATCTCCTCCAGGAGCCTCTTTTGCAAGCTGCATTACATAGCATGGCTATTTCGTGGGCAGCAACTTCACGCAGCTCGGTAAAAACACATTAAAATATATACATATTTAAATAAGTGTGGGAGCTGATAAGAGGTGGGACTGCTAAGAGATGACCAGCATATAAACCTTCAAAAGCTATCAGTAATGGCTTATCAAGAGCCATCAACTTATGAAGAGTTTCATCCTCTCAGAGTTGATATCCCCAAAGTTTTCTCTGAGTTTGTGTTCTCTTCCAGTGCCCTCGAGGTTACACTCACTGAGTTTCTTGCTCAGAAATGGTCTCTTCAGCAAGGAGACCAGGAGCTGAGATTTAACTCTCCCATTGACTTTCTGTGTCAATGATCATCTGACTGCATCCCACAGAACCCGGGTGGGCCTCGATGCCCCATTTCCTCTGCTGACAAAGACACCGGGTTTAGTACAAAGCTGGTACATCTGTGTGTAGATACAAGTGAGCGCGGGTAGAACGATCCAGCTCTGACTCATGCCATAGCATCATTAAACAGTTTTGGAGCACCCCACCATATGATCCCACTGCTGAGCACCAGCTTCATCTCCAGTTTGTTTCCTACCACAACTGATGTTTCTCTGTCAGCCTTTCACCACCGCAATGAAGCATGTTTGTTGTTTTTCTTTTTGTTTCATTCCTGGGATCAGATTTTTCCCTGTGATTTGACTTAGCCTCATCATAGAAACCACAAAGCTCAAGGGTCCAGAGCCTTCTGCTGGCGTAAATCAGTGGTGGAGCGCAGAAGGGCCAAGAGAATCTCATCTGATGTCAATCAGTGTCGCTGCAGGGTAAATAAGGAGAGACACGTAGGGTAGGTTGGAGAAGCCCAGCTGGCATGTGCTGGTCCCGGTCTCCTGGCCCTGGGTTGCATCTGGAAGGGAGAGGATTCTGCAAATTGAGAGATCTGGGTCGGATGACAACCCCCCAGTTTCCAGATGCTTCTCCAAACTACGTTCAGCCATGCTTCAGTAGCTTCTTTTGTGGCTGGCTGCCTTGTGCAATGAATGCCTTCTTGAAAGCCTTTAAACAAGAGCAGTTTCGGGGGGGGGGGGGGGGGGATCCGAAAAGGGGGGGTGGCCTTCCGCGTTTGTGGCTCGGGTGGGGGGGGGGGGGGAGGAGACGCCTGGTGGCGGGTGGCGTTTTGGCAACCGAAG
>WTSP01011359.1:29482-42590 GCA_025331215.1 Actenoides lindsayi
GCCATGCGTGGTCTTGGTTCACGCTATGCGTGTGGTCGGGAGAGTCGATACAGGTGGGAGTACGCGTGGGGGGTGCGTAGGGGGAGCGTGGGGGGATAAAAAATCCAAATTTAATAATGTTGGCTCAAAGAACCAGTCAGTTTTCCCTGGCTGCTTAATCACCACTTCCATGTTGTCCTCCCAGGAGAGCCATGGTTAAGCCTGGTAATTAGCATTTAAGCAGTCTGAGCTAGTTTCCATTGGTCACACCATTAATAAGCCCATCATCTTCTCGAGGTATCACTGTGCACATTTAGATCTAGAGGATTATTTTAATACATATCCTGGACTTGGAATTTCTCACCATCAGGATGCTTTTTTTTTTGGTTTGGGTTTGGGGTTTTTTTTTTGGCTTCAGCTGCAGAAATGAGGAGGCTGGATGGGGAAGGCAGGGGTGGTGGGACTGGGAAGGGAAGGACAAGAAGAAACGGCCTTCAGTTGCACCAGGGGAGGTTTAGTTCGGACAGGAGGAAAAATTTCTTCCCTGTAAAGGTTGTCAAGGGCTGTCCCAGGCTGCCCAGGGCAGTGGTGGAGTCCCCATGATCCCTGCAGGGGTTTCCAAGCCGTGGAGATGTGGTGCTGAGGGACATGGGTTAGTGGTGCCCTGGCAGTGCTGGGTTAACAGTTGGATTTGATGATCTGAAAGGTCTCTTCCAACCAAGATGATTCTAAAGGGATGCTGGGTGCAGAGAAGGGGAAACAATAGGAAAAGGACACCTGCTTTTTTCCTCTTCCTTATTTTACATTTTGCTTTTTCCATTAAGTTGAGCTCAGGCTCTGTCCTCAGGGTCCTAGCGAGTGCCAGCCTTGCCTGCAGGGTTGGATCTTGCTGGTGGGGTTGGATCTAGCACTGCCCAGGGAGGACTTACAGGCCTGCCCCTTTCCCAATATGCACCTTAGAAAGCCAGAAGCCATGCTGAAGTTCACTGCATGAAGGAAAATAAATGAGTTTCTGAAGTCAGGTCAGGCGTGCTGGAGCCTTGGCAGTGGTCACTCACAGAGAGTTTGTGTGGAGGCACCTCTCTTGCCCAGAGTGGAGGGTCAAGGAGATGATGAAGAAGGAAGGGAGGTGGGAAGTGGTGCTGGTGGTACTACCAACCCCTGACCTGCTCTTTTGGCCCTGGGATTAGAACAGCATGTTTCTAATGCATGTATCTCACGTTCCTAGCTGCTCTTCCTAGATGGGGGCTGGGGAAGCTGACCCTGGACCTAGTTGAAGGTCATAGAATCACAGAATGGTTTGGGTTGGAAGGGACCTTAAAGATCATCTAGTTCCAACCCCCCTGCCGTGGGCAGGGACACCTCCCACTAGACCAGGCTGCTCAAAGCCCCATCCAAGATGTCCCTGCTTAATGCAGTGACGTTGAACTAGATGACCTTCAACCCAAACCTTTATAGAATGGTTTGTGTAAATCCTGGAGTCAAAGCTGGTATGATTTGTTGGAGGATGGACTAGACATGGGCATCCCTTGACCAAAGCCTGTTTCCAGACTGTAGGAGATGCTGGGATACAACGTAGGGGGCTGGGAAGGTTTTCATGTCCCTGTTTTCCATTCTGCTCGGTGACTGAATTACGGTACCACTGGAAGAGTGAAAGTGAGTGGTGATGAAGTGCTTGTACCTCCAGAGGCACCAGTGACCTGGTGGTGCCAGTGCGTGTCACACTGAGCCGGTGGCACCTCTGCTGAAGGCTCTGTGGTCAATCTGAGCTCTTTGTCCTGCCTGATAGGCAATTCCAAGTGACAAATGATGTTTTTCTTTTTCCTCTCTCCCCCAAACCCCAGACATGCTGTCTGTATATTCTATCTAGTTCTCCGTGCCCTGGACACTATAGAGGATGACATGACCATCAGCTTAGATGTGAAGGTCCCGATGCTGCACGAGTTCCACTCTTACCTCTATCAGCCAGAGTGGAAATACACGGAGAGCAAGGAGAAGGACCGGCAGGTGCTTGAGGACTTCCCAACGGTAAGATGTCCACCTCCTTGCTTCAGCTGCCTTTGCGTGCAAGGTTGGCTCCCCACGTTACACCTGAGCTCGTTCAGTCCCTGCGTAGTTCTCCCCGTGAGACAGAAAGAACCTGGCTGTGTTAATCCAGCTCTAAAAAGGGGCTTTTTTTGCCTCCCCTGTTGGAAGAGTAAATGACGCTTTGCAGTGAATCCTGAGTTCAGTTCAGGGCCCTTCACTCCAAAGAACAGCAACAGAGCTGTCAAC
This sequence comes from Actenoides lindsayi, assembly GCA_025331215.1. Lineage (NCBI taxonomy): Eukaryota > Metazoa > Chordata > Aves > Coraciiformes > Alcedinidae > Actenoides > Actenoides lindsayi. Next base: position 31,736 of record WTSP01011359.1, read on the forward strand.
TCTGAACAAGTCTCATGAGGAGCAGCTGGGGGACCTGGGGTTGTTGAGCCTGGAGAAAAGGAGGCTCAGGGGAGACCTTCTGGCTCTTGACAACTTCCTGAACAGGAGGTTGAAGCCAGGTGGGGTTGGTGTCTTCTCCCAAGGAACAAGCAACAGGACAACAGGAAATGGCCTCAAGTTGCACCAGGGGAGGTTTAGGTTGGACAGGAGAAACAATCTCTTGCCTGAAAAGGTGTTCAAGGGCTGTCCCAGGCTGCCCAGGGCAGTGGTGGAGTCCCCATGATCCCTGGAGGGGTTTCCAAGCTGTGGAGATGTGATGCTGAGGGACAAGGGTTAGTGGCACCCTGGTAGTGTTGGGTTAACAGTTGGACTTGCTGATCTTAGAGGTCTCTTCCAACCCAAATGATTCGATGATTCTATGAGCTATTCCTAGATACAAAAGCCAGAAGGCTTTTCTGTATATCTCCAGACAGAATTTCACTCCGTTATTCCAGCACAAAGCAGTTGAGATGGATTGTCTCTTTTTCCAGAGGCATCCAATCTGCTTTCTCAGATGGAGTCTGTGTCCCGTGCTAAATTTAAGGCACAGACACATGTATGTGCATCAACAAGAAGTCACACCATTTGGGTGCGCACCAAAATGCCCATTGCTCCTCCGAGTATTTCTAACTGGGGAAAGGGTAACTCGATATTTGCACGTGCTGATAGCCATATCTGTCTAGATATTCGTGGATACAAACCATGTATTGTGATTGTGGCAGCACCGGCATTCTGAACCAGTCTCCTCAGTAAGAGATCCTACCCCGGCATAGTCCAGCTGACGTCAGTGGGGTGGCTCGATTTACATCAGTCAAAATTCTGGGTCCGTTTGCTGTGTCTCGGGCGGTTCATTGGGGCTGCCGCTGATGGGAGAGTTTGCGTCATTCAGCTGCAGTAGACGTCGAGAAATAGCATGAAGGGCTCAAGAGAAAGGCAGCACTGGTTTTGCCAGCTTTGGGATGAAAAGCATCAAGAAGAAGATGTAAATGGATGATGTGCTTTTACACAAGCCCTAGATTTGTTTGGATTTGGGTAGGTCTAGAACAGCCCTGGAAATGTGATGCATAAATAGCCTTTTTTTCCTGATGTGTGACAGGCAACACAATTTCAGATGTGGCTGAGATGACTGTGTCAGGGATCTGCTTGCTCTGTGTATGACCAAAGGTTTGAGGAGCACCTTCAGATCTTGAGTGGAGTGGTAGCTGGATGGAATTTCTCTCCCCCCAGTGATGGAATCAGCCTGGGAAGATGATTGCCATGGTATCTCTTCTGTGTCTGGAGATAGACGTGATGAACCCAAGCTGAGCAATGACCATGAAAGGTCACCAGGACCAGGGGACAACAGCTTTGGTATCAGTGGTGACATTTTGGGGCCTAAAGCACCAAACTACACAGACAGAAATTGAAGGTTAGGATCAGAGAAGACAGAGTATGGCCACTGTAGTGCAGGGTTCCTAGCAAATATGATCACCCTGAACACAGGTTGAGTGAGTCACCAAGTGACTTCTGGGAACGCACTCAGATGAAGGGTATTTGGGCTGTTAAGCCAAAACCAAAGAGAATAAGGTCTTAGGCTAGTGATGACAAGTTGCATGCATCCTGTTTCCAAAAAAAGAGCAATGGCCTTTTTCAGTGCAATCCTGAACCCAGAGCTCCTGGCAGCATCTTTAAAGAAATGTCCAAAAGTCACAGTCAAGAATATTTCCTCATGGCAGAGATGGAGGATTTCCAGAGACAGAAAACGTACTCCTTTCACCTCTAGTAGTCAAATTTCCCTTCCCTTGTCTTCACACCAATAATGCCAGTACACCTACAGAATATAAATACAGGCTGAACCTGCTTGGCTTCAGGTTTCCTTGCCATTTGCATATAGTCATGACCCCAGAGTCCTGCTTCAGTCTCACCTTCCTGCTCTGTCTCAAAGCTTTCCAACATCCTCCTGAGCCCCAAGAAATCCTTTCCCCTCTGCTTCTTGTTGACACACAAATGTAGCCTCCAAATCAGGATGTGAGCCGGTGCTGTTTGCCGTAATCCCTCCACCAACCTCACCCCACAAAGAATTTGTTTTCAAGCAGACAAAAACTCATTAGATCTTTTATGGACTTGTTGATGCACACTGGTGGCTGACGGGTTTCTGAGTCCAAAATGAGTTTCTGGAAAAGCTTTCAACAGTAGAGAACTGAGCCGTTGAATACAGTGAGATATTTTTAGGTGTGGGTTGTTGGGGTTTTTTTTGGTTTGGGTTTTTTTTCTCATAAATAATGACAATCTGACTCGGTATGTGATGAAAAGATCAAGTGTAGCAGAGAGGCTTGGCTGTGATGGAGAGAGTAGTAAGTCATTTGTCCTGGAGCAGTCAGCAGGGTGTCAAGTGCAGGGCTCACCCTCTTTTTCAGAAGAGCCCGGTGATCAGCAAAGTGGATTTTGCACGGGGTGAGCAGGGGCAGGAAAAAAACCAACCAAACAAAAACCCCTCTCTGATCCAGCCAGGTGATCTGCTGTTCCCCACCACAGAGCTCTGACTCCAGCAGACAGAGGACAGGAAGTAAAACATTGTTGAAACACTTCCTAAGGAGGCGATGGCATATCTGGAACATCTGTCTCTGCATAAGCCACGTCTGTTGACTGTATAAACTCTGAGAGCAGTGGTTAACACACACAAAAAAAAATATAACAAAAAAAAAAAAGGAAGGGATTGGTATTTTAAACAGCTGCTCTGAAGCAGACGGATGGAGAGGATGCAGAGGTGCAGGAGGAAGGAGAGCAAATCACCCACCTCACTCTCAGTGACCAGGGTGGGAGCCACTCCCTCTGAGCTCATACCCCAGGCTCCCTTTATAGCCACTGAGGAAAAACAGGCACTTTTAAGGCATGATTCATGTGCCCTGTTTACGTGTCTACTTTAGGAGGAGATAAATCATGCCTGGCACTGCAGTCAACGCAACGACAGCTCGAGTAAACTAAACACTGCCAGTGCCCAGACACCAAATGGGACTTTTGCTTCGTGTTAAAAGGCTTCTCGACTCCAGCACAGGCTGGCCCCATCCCAGCAGCGTATCAGGGATGGTGCTTATCCTACTGCTGACCCATATCCAGGTATAGTCTGAGAAAGCCTGAGCTGAGGGTGTGCCAAGGAGTGGGCAGATCATCCCCCTGGTCCCTGCTCCAGGGCCAGAGGGGTTCCCCAGCAATTGCTCGTTCGCTAAGGAACACAATTACCATCTATTTTAAGCAGATCTCTGCTGGCGCTGAAGAGAGCCTAAGGTGACTAGTTCCAGTGGAGACATCTGCATTTAGTCAGCCAGATCCTTTCTAAATGTTATTTTAAAAGGCTGCTGGCAATTTATACTTGTCTGATTTTTTTCTTTACTTTTTTTTTTTTTTTTTTTCCCAAAGCACAGTAACAACTGTGCAGACAAGTGTGAAAGCAAGCAGAGGAAAATAATACACACACACACACACACAGATACAGACATTCCCCTATGGGCTGCGTGTTTTGCACTCCCGAAGGCACTTTTAGATAGAGCGCTTTTAAAAGCATCAGGCCAGATTATCCAAATAAATTTAAACTGATTTTTCAAAGGACTTTTAAGACCCAGCTTTCAGAAGAGCTTTGCTTTTGTCTCAGCACCTCGGTAAGATTTGAGAAAGCCATGAATGTGCAATGAGCCCTGACGCAGGATCCCTGGCTGGATTTTGCCAAGAGCGTGGCATTCAGTGCACTGAGCTTGTTTTAAATCACTGAATCATAGAGAGACATTTGCTTCTTCCTTGATTGATTTCTTCTTTCACGCTCAGCACTGCCATGTTGCTGACCAAACGACCGTCTTCGGTCACTTTGATTAAAAGGGTTTGCGGATCTCAAGAGACCGCTAAACCCAGTGAGAAGCAGCAGAAGAAACGAGGATCCAACAGGTGGTTGGAGTAATCATTTTACCAGCATTTCACATCAGAGAATTGCGCAGCACATTAGTATCATAACCGCTAATTAAAACCGCAGCCCCCCCGCTGAAGTAGCAAGATGTATTGTAGCAGCTGGTCAGAACATTTCCCTCAGCACTTTTTTTTTCCCCCCCAATGGAAAGTGGCTTCTTGATGAAATAGGAATTTTCATTGAGAAGCTTTTTTTCATAAAGAAAAAAAAAAAAAAGCACTCTATTTTTTTTTTTCATTTTTCCTGAAAAAACAAAATCTGTCTTCCCTCTTCACAGAGAGCAAATATTTAAACCTAGGAGGAAAAAAAAAAATCAGCTATTCAGGGCAAATAGATTTGTCTAATATTTGTATGTGTATATTTATTTTTCATAATCAAAACCTACGAGAGTACAAAGAAACAGCAACATTCCTAATGGTGCCAATTTCTTTTGGTGCAGAACTAATTGCTCTTCAAGTAGCTCTCTGCCTTTTTCCTCAGCGGCCAAAACCCACAGTCCCACCAGCATGGGAAAAGAAAAGGAAGATCCCAGAGTCCTGGCAACAAGTTCTTTGTGTGTGTTAAAGCATTTTACCTAGATCCAAACCAGTGATTCCCTATGGACCTGCCTTGCAGCTCCCAGGAATGACACAATCCTTTGGCAACCTTTTCATTGGGTTTTCCCTGAGGGATCCTGTTTCTAAAGGTGCCAGCTGGTGGTGCTCAGAATTGCTGCTGAACACGGAAGAACTTATTGATGTTAATGCTGTTACTGACATTTTTGAGCTGAGGGTGTAAAGAATACAAGACACACTCCACACAGGTTTTCTGTAGACACCTGCAGCACAGGAAACTTTCTGTGCCCTTACAGATAACAGAGATCTTGTTCGTGCTGTCAATGTACATGAGGCACTATTTAGGTTCACCTAAAAGCAGACAATTTAGAAGAGAGTTGATCAATCATGGCTATCAAGTGTTTTGTTTCTCCTCATTGGTTTCAAAGGGAGTGTAGGGCTTGAATATAGATACCTGAGCTGTAGGTGCTCAGAGTTACGGATCCCTGTAATGTCCTACAAAGACCTAACGATATACACCTTCCCTTTCATGTTGTATCCCACCGGGTGCCATTGTGTACCCTCGTCACAACAGGGTTTCTTTTCTTCATGCGGCTTCATGCAAAGGTTCTTCTGGCATGAGGAAGAGGAGGGCTTTGCTCAGATCCCAGTTTCTGACGCTGCCTTGTTCCCCAAGTCCTCTGCACCCCTCTTGGAAACCTTACCCCAACCCCTTATCTTTGCCTGCTTACCTTGATCTAACTTACATCTACTGTGTAATTTACACCATTGCTTACTAGATAGGAGAATTTGGCTTCTGGAGATCCATCATGGTTGCCCCACTGGGGCTGAAACAGTAGGGTGTACTATTTCTTCTGACAATCTACCTTACCCCACTTCTTGTGCTTTTCATGGAAATCTGCCCATGCCAGATTTTGCCTCTGTTTATGGTTAGTCTGGAACGGCACCATCCACTGAAATTAGTCACTTGGGTCATAGATGGGTCAAACAAGCATTGACTCATGGAGCAAATCCATCAGACAATCTGCAGACAGGGCTGAGAATAGACACACCTATGAGGAAAAGTTGCCCAGAGACATCTGTCTTGTGTCTCATAGCAAAAGAGCACAGGGATTTTCAGAACAAATTCAACAGGGAGACAAAATATGACAACAAGAAACCTTTAGAGGTCTACCAGGCTAAGGAATTTATTGTTACAAGAGAGGTATGGAAACCAAGAGCTTCATTCCGATCCAGGGGACCAGACATTTGAAAAGACAGCAACTATTTCCTGGATTACAGCTACAAAACTGAGTTGGAGTAGAGAGAGGGGAATTAGGTCTGAAGGGAATCTGTAATCTCAGCCTGCCAGTTTCTAATGATGAAGGGTTGGGAACCACCTCTTGACGATGGCTATCCCTAGAATGTCATCCTCATGTCATAGAATCATAGAATCATTTCTGTTGGAAAAGGCAGATCATCGAGCCCAACCATTAACCCAGCACTGCCTGGTCACTACTAAACCATGTGCTTCAGCACCACATCTCCAGGTCTTTTCAGTCCCCTCAGGGATGGGGACTCCACCACTGCCCTGGGCAGCCTGGGCCAGGCCTTGACAACCCTCTAGGGTAAAAAATTCTCAACTCCAACCTAAACCTCCCCTGGGGCAACTTGAGGTGGTTTCCTCTTGTCCTGTGTCATCTTCCTTGGGAGAAGAGACCAACCCCATCTGGCTCCAAATTCCTGTCAGGGAGTTGTCGAGAGTAGTAAGGTCTCTCCTGAACTTATCATCAGCTTTCATCTCTCAGCTTTCCCAAAACACCTTCAGGTGTCTTCCAGTCTTATCCACTCTTCAGTGTTTTCTACACTCCTGGCAGTCCTTGGTGGCCATGCTGTAGTGCAAGACTGAAAGGTGCCTGGGTTAGCAAAGGGTCCATCACACCCAGCTTGGTCCAACCCATCTGGGTAGACTTCTGTGAAGCATCCAGCAAACTGAAAAAAACCCCAACAAAACAACAAAAAGAAAGAGCTTTTTGGCCCCAGAACAAGGAGGTTTTCTCTCCTCCCCAGAGTTTGGGGTTTTTGTTGCTACCAGAAACTACCTTAATTTGCAGGGGTTTTACTGTCACGGTGGTCTCAACATAATGAAAACAGATGTCATAGTCAAGAGAAACCCAGTTTTCTTGGAAACCTTAGTACCATGAGAGTGCTCTGCAGCTGCTCTCCAGGAATGGCAGCTTGCTGGTATCAGCATCCTCCAGCACAACAGCTATGGGACCTGTAGGGCTCTGACTGCCTGAGCAACTGTACTTTGTCACCGGTGCTTGTCACACTGATTCACAGCAAGCAGGATCAGCCCGTTGCTGTCTTCTCCAGCAGGTGGTTCTCCACGGACAAATGGCATCAGCATAGTCTGATGGGTTGGCTGAATATTCAAAAAGTTCTAGGCAAGCATCTACACTCCCAGACAAATGGGGGGAAACTTCATTCAGGAAAATAAACAACAAAAAAAAAAAAAAGTGAAGTCCCATCTGTAGAAAACTGAATGTGAGCTGGAATGTTTCCCCTCTTTCTGGAGGGTCTTATTCCCACCATTCCAGGAGTAGGATGCAGAACGGATCCATGCTCCCAGGACCTCCTTGAGTCCTGATGCAATCTATAGTGTTGCAGTCACAAAGCTGTTTCCAGCTCTCAGGTCCCAGACACCTGAGAGGCATCCTGAGATGTCTTTCCTTGTTGAATGTGTCTTTTATTTCCTTGGCACCTTTGCTCCCAAGGATGCTAAGGGGAGATATTATTGTGTACTTTGGTAGGCAATCCGTTAGTCATCTGGGTAAAACCCTGGCACACATGGTAATTTCAGTTTGAGATCTCCCTTTCCATTACAGCAGATGGTCTTTGTGGCCTGTCTTAGGCAGAAAGTGAGATCTGATTGTAAAGACTTTGGGAATCTGCTAAGATAAAACATTTCAAGTGCAGAGGCTTTAAGTGATTTGCCCAAGGCTGTAAAAGCAACAGCATCAGAGAAGGTATTCCAGTCCTGTACAAGCAGAGGCAAGAGGGGAAGCTCACTCAGCATAGCAAGGAATAGAAACCACGTTTCTGGTGGTCTAGTGTAGGATGGTCCTCAGTCAATGGGCCTAATCCACCCTGTGCACGTCTGGTCTGACACTCTCTGGAGCAGCAACGAAGGGACAGGAGTCCAGTGCTCCACGATGGCACAGGTGTTGACCTCCCCAAGAGCCTCCTCCCACACTCCACGCTGTCCACAGAGCCTCCAGTGGACAATGAAGCAGAAGATGATGCATCACTGCAGCAAAAGCTGGGAAGACCTGCAAATGCCTCTAACGCGATCGAGGAGAGGAGCCAACTCCTTGTGTACTTGGCGCGGCTTTCCTGGCACTGGACAAGGAATGTTGGCATGCCAGCTTCTCCAGAGCTATTAGCGGTGCCTCGCGCTCCAGGGCTGCAAAGAATACCTGCACTGTGCTGCAGCAGCCCTGGAGATGCCACCAGGCCACCCTCTTCCACGCCACCCTCTACAGAGCTCCACCACACCAGGACAAGGCTCTGGGTCTCAGAGCCTCAGGTTTCGAGGGGTTCTGGTTCTCACCAGTCTTGCAAAACCCCCTCATCCATTGACCTCCTTTTCCTGCTCTGAGGGTGTGTTTGCACTTGCCTATGTGCAGCTGGGGAGATGTTCAGACTGGCATCTAAGTGATGGGATTGCGTGCAGCCTGTCTCGGAGGGCTGGCCACCCCAAACACCCTGCATAAGCCACAATAATTCACACATCCTCTGCTGCCAGGAGAGTCTAGCTTGTACCAGCTCTCCCCAAAGCCATTTAGATACTGGACCTGCATCCACAGCACTCTTTAAACTCTCAGCACTCATCTAGGTACTGGCAGATCTTCATTCCACTCTGGCTCTGAACTGGTATCCTGTTCTTAAGAATTCAGTGAAGAGTAAGTCTCCATGTACCAAAGATATTTTCAACAGAGACCAAAACAGCTCAGCCCAGACTCTTTTTCACAGCTTCTTGCTTTTGGACCCTTCCATTCTGATTTTAGCCCTGGAAAAGCAGTGACTGAGACCCTGAGACAACCACTATAAGTCATGTAAAAACTGGGAAGGTTCCTGGGTCTGGGTTCATGACTATCTCAGACATTAAAAGCTAAGCACAGTTCCTTGGATGCTTTCCACCTGGGTGAATGAACCCTCTCCCTAGCTCAGAGTCATTGTGCATCAGGCATCATTCCCATACGGCAGCCTGGAGGCAGCTGTCCTCTTTTAGAAGGTGCAACGGTGGATTGTCCCACGCACCTCAGGGGCAGAGAACGGTGACGTCCAGTTTAATTCACCCATGCAGATCCATAACGTCTCCTCTAAACATGATTGTCTGCCACTTGGCTGGAAAAAACACCTTCTGCCCTGGACAACATCCATAACTGATACCCTTCCTGTGGTTGCAGAGGTGCTCAGACACAGCTGGATTGCCAACAGCTAGTGCAGACAATCAGGACTTCTTTAGGTGATACCTAGTTCAGGAGATGATCTGTTGCAGCTTGAAATGCTTATTTCTCTGCACTGACCTCTGAATTCAGGTGAGGTGAAGCCCATTGGTGTACATTTATGGGCACAGCTTAGTCACAGCAGCCTGGCCCCCACCATGTCAGGTGAGGTCCCACTTCCTGACCAAACCCATGGCAGCATCTGTCCTTGCTATGCCTTAACTTTATGTTGCCACCAGTCACCAGTACCCGACCTCAGCTACCAAACGTGCTGCCCAACGTGTCCCACACAGGAGGGTAGATGAAGGTGCACCCCAGAGAGCACAGGGGTTGCCATTTTGCTGGGAGCTACCCAAGCTACTGGGGTTTCTCTGATTTTGGCTGTGGCTGCTGGCACACACAGCGAAAAGGGGAGATGGCACTCAGCCCGTACCTGCCTGGCCCACAGCCTTGGCACAGCATCTGCAGGGCACGAATTCTTCTTCTCCCTGCGGTCCATATGCGGTCGCATCCCACCAGCAGACGTGACCTGGCATGAGTAAATCCCAAACCCTAGTAGCAGGGCAGCAGGCTGAGGGATGTGGGATTGACTGTTTGCAGCAGAAACGTCTCAGGGGCATCCACCGAGCCCCTTTATGGACATCAAAGGTGGGAAGAATGAATTTAGCTTCCAGATGACCTCTTCACTAGACAGAAGAGTGGAGGGCTACACCAAGCCAGCTCAGTGGTGTGTCCCTCTGTTGTGTCTCGGGCTGGGACTGGAAGATGGATGCATCTGGATGTCTGGCACTGAGGGAGCAAAATGCACTCAGGGCTCTGGAAAGGAGCAGGTTAGCCTGACCTAAAGGCTTTGTGGCATCCTAGGTCTCCAAGCTGCAGCAGGGAAGAAGTGCCAAGGCTTTGTCTCCCTTGCAAGATTCATGGGCTGCGTGGGGCCATGGTGTGCTCTTGCGCTCGAGCGCTGATCGGGGTGCCAGCAGCCAGCTGTAAGATGAAGAGCTGATGTTTTGGAGGAAAAAAAAAGGAAAAAAAAAAAAGAGAAAAACAGGCAGAAAAATAAATAAATCAATCGCAGCATGGTCTGGAGCAGCTGCATTGGAAATTCAGTCAAGCTTTTGAGCAAAAAGGCTGATGGTTTGCCAAAGTGAATGCTGCAGAGCAGCAGTTTGGACTGCAGGAGCTGTTTTCTCATTCCTGTTGCAAGCAAAGCTCCCCTAGCACCTGACACCAATGCAGAGAACTTGATGTTTCTACAGCTTGTGACTGCCCATTGCAGCTGCCTAGCTCCAAATTTCATCCTTTCCTCTCCTCCCACCTCTCCCTCTCCCCATGAGACATACACGCACAAAGACGTTAGAGGTAGTCAAAACAGGTAAGGCAAGGAAAGGTGAGAAGTTCTGGTGTGTCCAGGGGAAATGGAGGCAGAGAGGCTGTCACCTGCACTCACTTTTCAAATTGCCAGTGATACTGATTTTCTAGTCACATGGAAAGCTGTAGATCTGCAAAGGTGTGTAGGGACCTGAACACCTTCAGAGTTCAACCCCAAAGCTCGGATTGTTCAGCCTAGAGATAAGAAGGCTCCAGAGATACCTTCTTACAGCCATCCAGGGCTTCAAGGAGCCTGTCAGAAAGATGGGGACAGGCTTTTGAGCAGTGCCAGTTGGGACAGGACAAGGGGTGATGGGTTAAAGCTAAAAAAAGGGAGATTCAGACCAGAGAGAAGGAAGAAATAATTGATGCTGAGGGTGGTGAGAGCCTGTGCCAGGTTGCCCAGAGAGGTGGTGGCTGCCCCATCCCTGGCACCATTGCAGGGGAGGTTGGCCGGGGCTCTGAGCACC
>WTSP01011361.1:5044-15248 GCA_025331215.1 Actenoides lindsayi
CCCTTCCCTCCCCTTCCCTTCCCTTCCCTTCCCTTCCCTCTGCCTAGAGAGGAGAGGCAACCACAGCACCAACTCTTCCTGCACAAGGAGCTGGCTGAACTGTACTTCATCTGGGACAAGCCATGGATGGCAGCTGAGTAATTCAGGCTGCTGAGTGCAGCCACCTGGTTTTATGGATGCCTGCCCTGGCACCCATGTCCAGAAGTAATTCCCAGCTTTTCTGGCAACTGGATAAATCTCAGAGTTTGTCCAGCCACACGGAGTACCACCAAGGTTTCAGGGGCTTAGTGGGGACCACAGCCATATTTGCATCACTGCCTGGCTGCTCCCAGCCATTTTGGGCACTGGCGAATGGCAGGGAAGCTGGACATCTGGCTGGGAAAATCCATGACCCCTTGGCTTTTCTGGAAGGAGCATCAAGGCTGGCCATGTAAAACTAAGTCATTAGTCCACCAGGACTACTATCAGCCTCCTCCAGTGCTGGCAGGCACCTCCTGGTGAATCTTCCTCCAGGTAGTTAAGGTGTCATCAGCCTTAGGCCCCCTCCCTTCTTGCTGCCACAGGGGTAGTGGAAGCTGCATAAAAGTGTAGCACACATGCTTGCATCTTGCTGTCATCCCTTCATGAGATGAAGGATTTCAGTCATCCTTTAGGGAGACAAACTGCCCAAATCACCCCAGCAGATTCAGTGCATGGTGTCTACCTGCACCAAGTCCACCCAGGTGACATTGAACTACGCAGGGAAATCTGGCTTTAGAGGTACCCAGCCTTTTGCACCACAGCATGTTTCCATCTGCTGTGGTACCAATACCTACCATGGTATTGGTACACAGAAACCCTTGGCATTAAACAATTTCATCCTAGGCTATCACAGCCATGTGAAGAGGATGGTGGGCAGGGGTGTGTGTTTGGGTGCTGTCATGCAGCCAAATCTTCTCTGCAGCAAACACAACCCGGCAAGTTTCACATGCTTTGGAGTTTTGGAACAAAGGTTTCACACAAACTTAATTGGTCCCAGATTTTTAACTAGTAAGTGGTTCTAACTCCTCTAAAAGAGCTATTTTTTATTGACCATTTCCCACTGGTACATTTTTCATTTGGTGCTCCCATCACACCTTTACTAAATGAACAAGAACTCCAAAACTCTCAATTCTTAAGCCATTTCTCTTTACTTTCACGTGTAGATTGTCACATTGTATAATAAAATTTTCAAAGCTCAAGTCTCTGCAGTTGTTTTCTTTTCCTGGTGGTGTTTTTCATCCAGTAGCCACTACAGCCTAGCGCAAACTGAAGTCACCCATCTGGATGTTAACAGGGCCTCTCTTCTTCCCACCAGTTGTCCTGGTCTGCTGCTGAGAGATAAAGTGGATGCTGTTAAATCATGTAAGTGTGAAAGGTAGTGTAATAAGGCCCTCATTTCTTCTTACCGATACTCTATGGCAAATATCAGGATGCTTGGCTTCTCTGCAGCTAATCACCTCCATGACCTTGGTCATAACAGTTAACTTCTGTGATTTTCCTTTGTCCATGTTTGCAATTGTGTCCAGGCTGCAGACTCTGTGGGACAGGTTTTACTTATGGTCTATTTCATTCTGGGTGTGCACCAGCACAAGGAAGTCAAATCCCATGTAGGACCTTCTGTTGCCGCAGCCAGCCATGATGGTTTGGAGCTGAGGTCAGCTGCTCAGCAGGGTAAGGGAGCACCCTTGTTACAGTGTGGGGAAACCTCTGACCCTCTCAGCTTTTTTTTAAAGAAGCTGCATCTTGGAGAAATCAGGTTTGTTTTGCCTTACTGACACCACTGTGATTTCTCCCTTTATTGCTGCCTTCATGCTTCGAGGCAGAGTCCAGACTCCTTAGCACTTCACCTATACAGAAATAAATGTTATTTGGCATGAAATAGAGCTGCTATGCTCAGTCTCTCATAATACTTTCCAGCTGCAGCCGGCCTGAAAACGCATCTAGCCACTGCAGTGTTTCCCCTCAAAGGTGGCAAGCTAGCAGAGAAAAGTCCCAGCCTTTGCACATCCATACCCTATAAGAAACTGCCTTCAACTACCAGAAATAAAACAAAGGTATGGTCTTCAGCTGATCTCTGAAGCTCCATTGAATTGAAGAGAGCTAGGATAATTTACACCAGATGAGCATCTACCCTGAACATATGTTACATTATGGTTCAACAAGATGGTCTCAGTTTACCTTGGGAAAAGAGCTGTTGGAGGTGAGAGTTAGATTTGCTTATGTCTAGGAATGATGGGCTGCAAAATCCCCAAGCAAGGAGGTAAATAGGGAAAAGAAAGCATTTGGTTGTTAGGCTTTCTTATTTCCAGTGGGAAAGAGCAGACTGTGTGGGAAACAGGCTTCCCTACACCCATTTTGGCAGCTTTTGATTGGCCCCTGACCAGACATTTATTAAAACAGCCTCATAAGTTGCGGTCTTACTAAAGAACAATACAAACCCAACCAAATGTTAATGTATTCAATCTGTTCCTGCTGAGATTTCTGCCTCCCCACCTCCCTGATTATTAGAGAAGGAGCGGGGAAAAAAGGAGAAAGAGAAAAAAAGAAAAAAAGTTTGTATTCCTAGCCTTAGCTGACAGATCTGCTGTAGCCTCCTGCAGTTTTTGTAATTAGACCAAAGAATCCTCAGGACAGGAACCATAACTGGGTTTTAGTATTTGTACATTTTAACTCAGCCCAAGTTAGGTATCTAAGCAAACTCAAAGCACTGACAAAAGGAGTTTGAGGTCTAGGAGAAAAAGTCCAAAGGAGGATTAAGGGCTTTCAAAAGAGGGTAGTGGATCACATCTCATACTTTAAAAAAAAATAAAAAAAATAAATGTACTCAAGATTGTTTTCCATAGTAAACCAGAAGAAAAGCTGTGCTGCAAACACAGCTGCAATCTGAACTTCAGCAACAGGAGCGAGGAACAGGGAAGAAATAAGTATCTCAGCAAGCAAAAACACTGGGGCAGGATACGTGACAGAGCTTTTGAATGCTGATGGGGGGTGGGAGAGGTTTAACCCATCCCTGTTGATGAAATTTATGAGGGCTATGCATCCCGAGCCCACTGCCAGAACAGGTTTTGTGGTTCAACTTCTTCAAAAACCTGAACCTGCTCCAGGCAGCCAGCTCTGCTGTGGTAAATCAGAGGCCAGGACCTTCCCTCCAGCCACATCTCACATCCACACATCCAGCCACATCGCCATCCTCCTGTCCCTCAGTGAGCCTTCTCCAGACAAAGTATGCCTGGGTGTTGTCTGGAGAGGGCTGACTGGCAGCAAGAGCCCACCATGCCAGGGCATGTGCTGGCAATTAAGTAATATAGATGATCATGACAAGTGCTCAAGCCCATGCTGGGGCTCTATTGGGTTTACTGGTACAGACACACGCAGCAGCACCAGCTGCAAGCAGCATTTCCGTGGGAAAAGGACTGGACCCAGAACACACAAGGAGAGAAATATATTTGCAGGCAGTTTCTCTGGTAACAGTTTGGTTCTCTTTTCTCTAAGGTTAACATTCACTGCTCTAAAAAAGCAGTGCTTCTGGAGATCTGCAGGTGAGATGTGGTTGTGGTGGGTCATCTGGACCTACAAATAACAGTCCTTTTTTTTTTTTTTTGAGAGGAGGGATTTTCATAACTGTTCTTCTCTGCCCTAAAACTGGTTTCACTCAGACAAAGCTTGGACAGCACTGGGTGCTTTCAGAAAACTCTTCCAGCAATGAGCTCTTTACACAGGGAGCATGTGAGTGATGGAGAGTGTGCAGGACTGGGGCCCTCCTCCATTTCATTATGAAGAACTACTTTAATAAAAAAAAAAAAGCACATGCTTGGGCATTTCTACAAATAACTCAATGTGGCAAAGATGGAAGCTGGGCTGAAGGCAGGAGAAATCTCCACACCAGAAGCCATGTAGCTCTACAGAAGTGTCTTGAATGTTCCTTTAGCTGTATGGCACTTTTTCTGTAGGAATCAGTCTATTAAGAGCTATTGGGGAAGAAATCACTTAAAGCTAATGTCTTAACATGTGAGTGATGGTGAAGACATGGAAATAACTGTAAACAAACAAACATACTAGTCCTTCCAGCAGCAGGTGCTAAAAAGGAAATGGTCTTCCTCCTGCAACAAAGATGGGGTAGACACATCCTGCCTACTGAAGTGACTTAGACATGTGCTTTACCTGTAAGCATTATGAGTTACCTTGTCAATGAAAAAACAAACCAGAGACATGCCTTAGAGGCAACCACTACTTTGTAGGACCATTGCCTTATCTGCATGCTGCCATCCCAGCTCACATGGTAAGTATGTCTCCTGAACTCATGAAGGAGAGTTACAACTGCTGTCTCTGATGTAGCCATAATCCAAACTACTCTCAAAGCAGCCACGAGCAAAGGCTGTACATGCCTGACCATGTGCAGGCGTGCCAGTGGTTCTCCTTCTCATGTAAGGAGTGCACAGTGTTACATCTGTGCAGATGAAGCCCATGACCATGGTCAAGCTTCCCTCTGCCAGGCTTTCAGAGCAGGGCAACTTTGAGCCACAGCAACTGAGGGTAGGTTTTCTCCTCATCCACCCCAAGGGAAAACACAGTCATCTGGAGACGCCACAAATATGCACTGCCGTTCTTTGGTTACCAAAGCTGGCCAGACAGCCATAAAGCTTAAACAAGTTTATTTTCAACTGCTGTGTTTCAGGATCACGTCTACTGGTGGATCGTAGGCAGACATACTGTATAATCTGGGCTGTTCTCAGCTGAATGGCTCCTCCATAAATCATGTATTAGCACATTACAAAAATCCACTATCTACTCAATTTCTACAGAAAAAAAAACCCAAATCACATGCTAGCCACCACATGTAGTTCTTTTCCCATAGGCAAATGGACCATTTCTCAATTTCATTCAGCAAAGAACATTGGTTCTAGACAAATAGGTCTTTTATAAAATATAATCTGCAAAAGTACCACCACTGAGTGCAAAAGCAACAGGTCTTGACTGTAAAATTCAAGAAGAAGCCAATACACAGAGAGTAAAAAGCAAATCTGTTTACAATATTTTGCCTGTTCCTGCATGTTCCAGGCACAGCATCTAAGTCAAAGGCACCTTCTTGTGTACAATAAAGTTCTTGATGTCCCTGAAAGGTTTGGAATAACATTTCTGATAGAAACATTTGTGTTTATGTATCATAATTCCCCATCCCACCTCTTCAGTTGAAGTCATGGGCTGGATGCATCTTGTTATTCTGTGTGATCAGGTGCAAACTGGCAGTTAGACACACTGACTTTATAGAAGGTGGTCTGAAATGATGTGGGAAGGCAGGGAAAGAGGGAGCAGCAGACCTCCCTGAATTGCTACCAGCAACCTCACGCTTGCTAGGACTGGTTGTGGCAGCTGAAGGAGAGTGCTGGGAAGCAGCCTTTCCTGTAGTCAGGTTCCCCTTGCTACAACCTGGTGCATTATTTTGCACTCTTCTTTGGGCATCCTAACCCAGGTCTGAAACTTCTACCCGCAGCCAGGTGTGCAATGACAGGCAGCCTCTTAAATAAAAGGCAGACTTAAGAAGGGCTAGGAAAATCGCCAGCTTGTCACTATAGCCAGGATGGCATCTGAAGCATTTTATAGAATTCTCCAACACTGGACAAATTTTAGAGTTTTAGACAGTCTATCACTGCTAAAGTTCAAGAGGGCTGGGGGGGGGGTGGATGGTGGAGTGAATTCATTGTTTGGGGGCTTATTCCTCAGAAGGCACTGTTTTGGGCTGGTGGTCAAGAATGGAAAACAAAGTAAGAAGGGCTTTGGGTTTTGCCCAGTCTCATAATTCCTGTCTATGTTTTCCTTTTCCATCCATTTTTAAATTTTTCCTCCTTAGAAGAGTGCATTTCAGAATTTTTCCTGTATCCCACAATGTTTTGTTTAACAGCAGGAAGGAGTTCTCACTGTTTGCATTCTGAGACATGACAGGGTGCACCAAACCTGAAAGCTGAAACAGGCCTACCAGCACAATCAATCACGGAGGTTTTCTCATATGGGCTGTGGAAGCATCTGAGTACAGACCATAGCATCTGATTTTTGAGGCCATGTTTGCTGAATTCAACCATTTCAACCACTGGTTGCACCTCAGATGAATTTCTGAGTTATCAAGACCCAACAAATTGTTTCTCAGAGGACTGTTTTCTCCAGACTCCTCTTTTTGTTTGCCCAAGGATATTGGCCATTCTTGAAGAACCGGACATATAATTAGAAATTAATGTCTATTTGCTTTGATGGATTTTGTCTCTTTTCTGAATCCTGAATTATCCACAAAGCTGTTACAAACAGAATAGAATGTATTTGTTCATCAGAAAAATGATTCACCCGTTTCTTCAGGGATTAATTCTCAGTTTTGTTCGTGAGTGGCTTGTTGCAAATAGTCATAAATTCTACCATGTTGGGTTCCAACCCTGGAGTGATCTTTGTCTGGACTTCAATGGAGCTTTGCATGGGGGGGGGCTGGCCACACAGATCTCATTGCAGGATTGGGCAATGTTTAGTTACATAAGTCATATGATGTTGTTTCTGTTCTCTGACTGGCTGACTTATGTAACTACAGAACAATAGCATGTATTTGAATATAAAGGCAAAAATCGTGCCTCGTATTTGTTCTTCATGAGAGTCTGTTCAAAGGCTGGATTCTGCTGTCTGTGCAAGCTATAAAGATATTTTCTGTGAGAGTCTCTTGGCTGGTGAGGACATCTGAGTAGGTGACGCTAACAGAGCTACTGAGATACTCTCTGCAAGTTCATCTGAGGACTATCTGAGACACTGGGCTCACATATTTTTCTCACTAGCAGCTGAAAGAAAGGGAATCAAAGAGAACAACTCATGAAACTAGGCCATCCAGTGACCCAAGTCCTTGACTGCAATGCAGCTGCACTGATTTACAGCTTATAAATGTCTAGCCATTGAGTTTAATATTTTCCTTATTTCATTTCAGGGGAATAGGCCTAAAAGCATGGCCAGGGTTAAAAATGGACAACTTAGGGCAAAACATTGTAGAGTTAATGTTTGTGTGTTTATTCTTAAATGTGAGTGTTTTCCCCATTTGTTATTTTTGTTAAAATCTGAACATGATTTCTATTCAGAGAGGAAAAATAGGAATCCATAGCTTTTGTTTTCAGCTGATGTTTTAATTTTGTTCATCTATATGATTCATCTCCAGGAGATTTTATCACAGTCTTCCGGAGATTTTATCACAAGTTTTTGGTTCTGGTTTTGTTTTGTTTGTTTTGTGGGTTTTTTTTTTTTCTACTAAGGTCCCAGTTCTTGGAGTCATGCAATTACACAAACATTACCTACTTCCAGTCTTTTAAAAGTAAGTTTCTAGTTGGCATTGTTGCAGGGAAGAGACTGAAAACATAAGCCCTCCAGACGGAGTAAAAGAGCACACAATTTATAATTTTTTTAAACCTCATGATTTCTCAATCTTGTGTTTTTTGAGGGTAGCCTGACTAATAAGTTTTGAAAGCCCAGGGTTGACAATATTAAAGGAGAATGAGGAGGACACCATTGCTTAAGTTCATACAACATGACTTGATAATCTTCCAGACTCTTAGGCGATGTGACCATTCAGTGGGCAAGTACTGTTCCTAAGTCACTTATGAAAGACCATCATAGCCCATTCAAAGTAATTTTGTTCTTTATGCATGCTGGCTTTTAGAACAGTCCTAAAGTACACATTATTTATGTGGCAAGCTTCAACAACAGCTTAGAAAGCATCATTGCAATCCACAGTGTAAATACTTATTCTTTACAGTCTCCAATGTAAACATGGGTTTTGACATAGACATTGAACACAGGAAGACGAAAGTCAAGATGTCACATGTGATGCTCTATGCCATCTTCTAGACTCTTTGAATATGCTTTACAGATAATTTCTAACAAATTCATTTCCTAAGTTTTCAATTTCTAACCAGAATTCACAAAGGTGTGTGCAGCAGGTTGTATCTTGCAATGTGCAGCATGGCTATGGAAGTGTCCCCCTTCCTCTCCTTATTTTTTAATATACTTTGGAAACACTTTCATATTCTGGAACTTGGAATATGCTAAGAACTTGCTTTTAAACATATTTTACTCAGATACCACTAATACAGATCTACTTAAGACATTTTCTTGGTGTCAGAAAACATAATTCCAGTAAAAGTTGGGCACCTTCTTCATGGCTTGAGGGTAGCTTGTACCAGACAGAGCCAGCATGAACTGTGTACATTGCAGTGGTGGAATTGCACTGCTAAATATAAATATGCCCATGCCTAGATATCCCAAATGCTGCTGAAATCCAGGGCAGGGAGCAAGCAGTAAATTCTCAGGGGTTACATGAATGACCTTTTGAGGATTTCTCCTGTGTTGTACCTCCCAGAAACAGTACCTTTCACCCTTGCAAAAGAGGAGAAAGACTTTGCCATGTGCCACAAGACCTCCATGCTAAAACCAGCCAGGGCGGACAACTATATGTTTGAAGAGAACATGGCTGTGTGAATTGGTGAAGAATCAGCAAACAGAATTTCTTCACTGCTTTGATGTGCAATCAGGCTACTGCATGTCTACCAGCTACCCTGTTTCAGTTGACTGTATGCACATATATACTCTGCAGCAAATGAAAGGCAAAGCATGTTAGCTAAAACCTTTCAATGCAGCCAAGCTCATTGTGTGAGAGTCTAAGACCATGCTCTGCTGACATGCCATTCTTCAAGTCACAATAGCTTATGAAGCTGAAGTCCCAAGGAAAGTGAGCTGCAACAGATGCACAGCTAACACTGTTTAAAGGACAATACCATGTGTTATGGGTCTAGGATGAATGTTAGTGACAGGGGAGTTGGCTAGGGCAGAAATTCTGGACACTTGTGAGGCACCATGCAGAAGAAAGAATGACTTTCCCCACCTGAATGCTATTTTAATAATTTTGAAACATCTTCCTTAGATGTCTCATTACTATTCCCGTAGTTAGAAGCTGATTAATGGCATGCCCCTCAAACACATATCTGGGCACATGTACAAAGACTTTTTAATAATCCTTTACAATGGCCAACAGCTGGCAACAAAACCAGATGATTCTCCACCCTTGTAAACCCATGCTTGCCAACAATAAAAACCCCTTCTGGCTACTAAAAAGCCTAATGGAACAGATGAATCTTGTTATGAACTGGATTTTTAAAATAAAAATTAAGAAAAGGAAAACATATCAGGTTGTGCATTCATAAGCTGAACACAGACATAGGTTTCATATTCTGGAGTAGCCAACAGCAGAAGTCTAATTTTCAGAGCTGAACTTCATCTTCCAAAGACTTCTTTAAGTCCATTGCTGCATTGGGAAGTTGGGGTTTATTTTGCTTGGGTTTTGGGTTGTTTTTTCCAAATTTTGCTGCAGCCCCAGTAAAACCCTTCTCCTGTCCTCTGAGATAGTAGTGGTGTGTCTATGCTACTCGCAGGCAGAAATCTCAGGAATGACCTGGAAGGCTTTGTTCTCCAGGCTCTGCCATAGCATCACAGGGAGGCAGGCCAGGCACATCAACCCAATCATACATTATTCCCACATGCTGTATAAAGTATGTACTTGCCAGCGTGAGTCCCAGGGTTTCTCCATGTCCCTCAGGACATAACAAGGTGAGTTTGGAAAGCCACCCAACCCAGTGGCCAAGGCATGGTTCTGCGAGGCAGAATACAAGGGAGCCAGGTCAACGCTTTTCTCCCTGCAACATGCAATAAATCTCTCAGTTGGATCTAGTAGCTTTGCATCCAGCATGGTTAGATGATTTCTCTAGCAGAGATGGCCACCCTGGGCTGGCATTGGGAGCCAGGCCACACACCTCAACACATCTGCACACATTTCTTAGTGGTTTTGGCCCCAGTTCACACAGGAAGCTGTAGCTGAACCAGCAACAAACAGAAATCTCCACAGACAGCACCTTCTCTCCAGCAGTCCTTCTGTCTGGCTTCCAAGAGACAGGGAGAGGCTTGGGGTTTTTTTCTTTTCTTTGATTTCCCTACCACCATCACTTCCCCTTAGCCCTGGAGCTCGTGTGCAATCAGAAGTACACAGAGCCAGGGAGAGGAGCAGTGGCCAAACCATTTGAGGGTGAGCAGATTCACATCTTTTCATCGGAAGCCTTGAAAATGTAGTAGGGATAGAAATTAAAGCCTCCATAAATACATTTGTATATGCAAATTG
>WTSP01011361.1:15348-27945 GCA_025331215.1 Actenoides lindsayi
GCCCGGGCGGCCGTGGCGAAACCAGAAACAACAGGAACAAGGAGAGGAGACGTGGCCAAAACCTTTGGGGGGTGAGAAAATCAAAAAAATAAAAAAAAAAAAAAAAAAAAAAATTAAAAAAAAGATAAAGGAAGAAAATAACTCTAAAGAAGGTCTTTTTGTTTGTTGTTAACAACTACTTAATGTCAGGGCTAATTCACAAGGTTAATAAAATGATGCTTTGTTGAAGATTCAACATCTTCAATGATGACCTTAAGAGCTCACAATAATTACTCCTCAGACCTTCCAAAGATGACTCTACAAAGTTTGTGTTGTAAGGAAGGGGAGGCCAGCCTTCAGTCCCTAGTGTTTTTAAGATTTGAAAACAGAAGGGAAAAAAAAAAGAAAAAGAAAAAGAAAAAAAAAAAAAAGAAAAGCAGAGAAATCCCAATTCTGATAATGATAACAATTCTGTCAGGTTCTCATTATACAACAACAAGCAGCAAATGAAAGAGACAAGTCTAATTCTTAGTTAGTTGCCTTAAATATGACTCCTCTGTTAGTGGTTTTCTGAAGGGATAAAAAAGGAATTTTCACAGCCCAGTTATGTCCAAAACACAATTTCTAGACGTAAAGAAGTGAGGAATTTGACTGAAATCTTAGAACAAGCTTTATTTTTACTACCCCAGCCAGGATTTGGAGAAACATCAGCCTCTGCTTCATCAAGTCCTGACATAGGTGAGCCCAGCACCTCATCACACTGAAAGGACCTTTATTGATATAGAAAATGGCTGATTATTTACATTCTTGGTGACCATGTAGGAAGTAGCTGATATGGTGAGGAATGAAGTCTTGAGGGAAAAGATTTTGTTCCTGCAGAGAAGGCATCCTCCTCCTACAGAGACCAGACAAGTTTTCTTTAAGTGATAAAAATGGACAGGGAACAGTTCAGCAGGGTTAAGGCACAGGTAAAATTGAACAGAGACACGTTCCTGCTTCCCATGAAAACAAGGGGAATCTTGTCCATCGTAACTGGAGAGGCTAGGTTTGTGTTCCTGTTCCTTGACACTCAATCCAGCCTCTGAAGTTCCTTTAAAGGTATATCCGAGACTCATTTATCAAGAATTACATGAGGGGTTTCCCCAGTGCAGGAATGGGACTCCTTAACACTCTTTAGGGTAATGCCATGGCTCATCTGGGCTGCACTGCATTTCAGAAAATCCTGACATGCATTAGAGCAGTTCTGGATCACTCTGAATTACAGCAGGAACATTGTCAACCTCGGCCAAATCCCATAGTCTCAACAGTACCGTTAATGATGTCAGATCACATTTGCTCTCTCCTGCAACAGTTTGTCATTCCCAAAATCTAATTCAGTTTGAGAAAGGTAACTTGGAACAAGTTTTATATCACACAATATATTTTACATATTGAAACCCGATTCCTCTTACACTGCTGAGCTGGGTAACCTTGGGTATTTACAGTACCTCATGTGTAGTTACAATTGCCAAGAAAGAGTTTTAAATAAAACAGTTACGTTGGGTTTTTTCCCCCAAGCCATACTTTGCAGCTACACTGGTAGAATTTTGTCCAATGTTTGCTCGCTGGCATGCGCTAGCCTTTTTGTAATCCTGACTCCATGCACTGCCAAAGCACCAGTGCATGCAGAGAGGGTTGTTAGAAATAGGGACTTAACTTTAAAATGCCCTGGAAGGAGTTACTCACTCACACTGCTTATGCAGTGGGGGTAAATGCAGCATGAACACTAAGCACCCTGTGCTTCCATTTGTCATGCACAGTTTCACACTGTGCTGACAATGTCACTGAACTGCAGAGCAGTTATTGCTGACTGCCTCCAGAGTAAATGAGGTGGGAATCAAACTTCTATGGAAGTGGCTTACACTGAAGGTGAAGAAGATGTCACAGGTTTCACCTGCACCATTTGGTTTGAAAGAAGCTTGCAAGGCGCCTGGTAAGGAAGGAAAAGCCATGCTGCCACATACTGTTCAGACAGCTACTTTCCTGTATGTGAGAGACTCCACATGCCCTGGAAGAAAGGGGCATGCACTGGGGCCAGGGAAAGGGTGCCCTGGGAGAAACACCCCTTCTGGAAAGGCCTCATGGAAAGTACAAGTTGGTCTCAGCAAAGCCACTTTGCTCACCCAAGCTTGTGGCAGTCCAGGGCAGCAGTGGCATTTGGCCTTGGCTGACAGAGCCCCCAGGGAAAATCCCTTACCAGAGCCAGGCTAAAATCCATAGCACAGAACTTCTGACCTCCTCAAACCTGTCTTTAGCTCCACTGCTCTGCTGCTACAGAGGTACTGCTTCAAGTGGCTTTCTTCTGCTGACACCAGCAGGCTTAAGGCTGTAGACCTTTCCCATCTCTGCTGCTCCTACGCTGAGCTGTGCTTTGACAAAGACATGGGCATTAAGTAGAACACCCTGCTTTCTAGCAGGCTTGGGTGAGAGACTCAGGGGTAGGCTGGATCAAGTGAGATCTTTTTCAGTTAAGCACTGAATGGTACCTCGAGCGATTTGGCTTCATCAACCAGCCCTGACACAGACTCCACAGTGACCTTTAAAGTGTCCCTCTAGCAACATCCTTCTGAGTGCCCTGGACCCTATTTCCTGTGGAAATCTCTGTGAATTGGGCACCTCAGTGACATTTGGGTGATAAGGAACCCTTGTGGCTGTGATTCTCATTCCCATGCGGTTTCAAACCTGCAAAATGTGGGTGGTGCTGCACTGTGTGACAGTCTCATCCTCTTCACTCTTTAGTCAGATTTCCTCCAGCTAGGGACTGACAGAGCACTTAGGACATGTGGTCTGCTGCTGGGTTGCTAAAGAATTAAGACACTTTCTTTCACCTACATCAGATTTGCAGCACTGCAACTTCAGTATTAAGGAAGCTACCTCTGATGTCCAAAAGAGAGAAGGAGGACATGGTTAGGGTAATACCTCTCTGGTGCAACCTCTCATGGGCTGTTTTACAGCCAAGCCATGAACACCAACACAAGGAGTCAGCCAGCAGTACCTGCAGGTACCCTTCAAGTTCAGCCCATGATCATTGGACCTTTCTATCATTCTAAATTAGGTACTTATTCATTTTATTTACACCAAATTTAACTTAATGTGCTTGCTTGCCAACTTCCTGCTTATGTGGATACCACATAAGCATATGCCCAATCCAATTATAAAAAGAATGAGAAATA
The DNA here is from genome assembly GCA_025331215.1 of Actenoides lindsayi. Classification (NCBI taxonomy): domain Eukaryota; kingdom Metazoa; phylum Chordata; class Aves; order Coraciiformes; family Alcedinidae; genus Actenoides; species Actenoides lindsayi. Next base: position 18,540 of record WTSP01011361.1, read on the forward strand.
CAGTGAATGCTACACATTTTAAGTGAGCATAGTAAATTACCAGAGTTGTGGCACATACCTGTGCATGTGAGAGAAAAAAGAAGAAAGAAAGAAAAAAGCCCAACCAAACAAAAAAATATAGCTGACATCCCCCTATCCATTTAATTAGAAGCAACAGCATCTCTCACTTGCAAGACTCACACAGGGCTTCCAAGGTGAAACTCATTCTTTAACAGCAGCTGGAAATTTTATGTTATGTTAAAAAAGGAGGGGCCATGTTACAGAGGAGTGGGAAGAAATATGGAGATATTAGCATTACGCAGGCTTCTGCAGACTGTGCTGGCTATTGACAAACAGCTAGTTTAAAGGCACAGTAAACTATAATGAGCCGCTGCAGCTCCCAGGTCTCCTGAAAGAAAAAATTCTGGTGGAGAGTTTCACAATTTTCCATCACGTGAATAAACTGTTTTGGTTAACAGTGAGGCAATACTGCTCGTATGAGATTGGGAGTGGCAGCTATACGTGCCTCCAGTGAAAGGAAGAGGGTAATGCTCAAAGGCTTCAGCGATTCTATCACTAAATAAATCAGAATTTGAGGGAAGAGAAAAGATAAGTGAAAAAGCATTCAAACAGGGCCAGGGAAGATGGAATGGAAACATGAATAAAACAGATGAGGAGAATGTATGATTCAAGCTGTTACTTATGATACCTCTTTTTAGCCACCAGAAACAATCAGGAATATATTTATATTTCTGATATATATATGTGTGTATATAGTTCTGATATATATATGGGCATAAGCAGAATCTTTTTTCATGAGGGGCTCATCATCCATATTTCATGGAGGCACTGCTTGTAAGTGCCTCCAAAGGAAGTTGCTCCATCCAGGGCCAGGGGATGGGCATTGTCCACTGTACCCACAAGGCTGAATTCACCAGTCTCTGGCCTAGAGAGACTTGACCCTGACTTGTGTTCTTCAGACACACTTACCAGTTAAAGACAAGATGAGGAGGGATTTCCTGCAGTCATGGTGCCTGGCTTACACAGGGCAGCAGTAGGGAAGCCCAGGCAAGTGGAGCAGCCTTGTTGTGACAGCCAGGGCCTTTGCTCAGGTCTGTTTTCAGAGAGGTTAATAAGACACTTGTAAGAGCTAGACACCCACTGTTCATGGCAATTTCACCTCCTCCTTCCTTCCTCCCTCCCCCCTTCTCCTGCCTCAAGATCAACACCAGTGGTGCTGCCAGTCTCTAATTACATTTTTTAAATCCTGTCAGGTCGTGAGGATATGATGATCTGTAATTGTGGAAGAGCGTTTAGGGAGACTTGTAATTACAGAGTCATTAAGCTGGTTAAACACACCACAGTCTCTTTTGCAATGCTGTGTCAGCTGGCTCTCTCCCAGCAGTGACACAAATGTGGGATTAAGCTGGCAATTAGTAATCAGCAGGTACCAAACAATAACTCCTCAATCTGCTGACGAGCGAGACTCCTGGGCCAGGGCTGGCATTCCAGCTTCCCCTGATGAGAGGTTCCCTGGGCCCCTGTGGGTGGCCAGGCACCTGGAGAGAGGGTGTTTGCTGGTGTTTCCCAACTAGTGCAGCAGCCCTTGATTTCACGGTCCTCCCCAAAATCTGCCAGTGAATGGACATTATTCTCCTGTTTCAGAAGTCTGGGAATGTTCTTGGCACCCTATGAAACACAAAATGTTCGCACAAGGAAAAGCAGGTGACGGGGAGTACATGGAGGTTGGAAGCCCTTCCAGCTCACTTTGGGGGAGCAGCACAGAGGTGAGGGACCCATCATTGAGCCCCTGATCCTCCTTATAGTGTCATTACCTGAGATAGAAAATCTTGTATCGAGGCAAAGCAGGGACCTGCAGGTGGTTTTCACCCTGTGCTATGTGGCCTCCTGTCTCCATCTTTCTCCACCACAGGCTTCCTGGAAGATTTTGCTGAAAATCAATTGTATCCTTAAAAACACTCTAGGTTAAAGAAAAATGGCCTTTTTCATTATTTTTGTTTCTACCAGGAAACATTCCCCAGCCATATTTTTTAATCACCTACTAAATGAAATGACTCTAGAGAAAACAAATACAAAATTTCTTCTGCCTGAGTGGGAGGAGTGGGGAAGAGAGGTCATTAGACCAAAGTCTCCTCTGTCTACATCTCAGACCTTGTGACAAGGCACACCACAACCCTTGGGTTTTATTCAGCTCTTTCAGTTTCTTTGAAGTCTACTTTCATAACTGTTCACCTCATAAAGGTCAGTTATGTATACAGAGAACTTTTTCCAGATTCAAGCTAGGATGAAGTCCTAGCAAGATGCAAATCTTAAGGACAGTAAAAGCTGTATACAGAGAAGCTCCAGAAATGGGCAGCTGAGGAGGCTTTTTCATGAGATAGATCTGGTCTCAAGACCAGGTTATCTAATGCTGTCAAATAATAAAAGCTATGGTACTTACATAAAGAGAAGAAGTGGAATAAGATCACCTCAGCTGTCTAAATTAGACCCAAAGATTTGGTCTAAAGGCATTCCAAGCAAATTGCTGGCTTTCGGCTCAACATCTTAGAGGAAGGGAATGCCTTGGCAGCCACTGTGTCCCAAGCACTCAGCTTATGAATTGAACTTAGCTCTAAGAAGTCAGCCTCTCTGGCTCCTCACAAAATTAAAGAGCAAAGCTGCTGCAGCATCATGGGAACAGAGAGGTAAGCAGGTAAAGCGGGATGTCACCAGGTATCCTGACATCCCCAGCCTTGTGAGCGGGGAGGAGTTAGACAGCCACCTCCAAAGAAATGATCATAGTGCCCTCCTATCTGCACTGCAAATACTTAGGGGGCAAGGGACATACCTTGGGAGGGGGACAGATCTTGAAGATCCAGGCCAGCCACTGCTGCTCTCTACAGCTCAGTACTCGCAGCCCTGACTCGCTGCCCATCACAGCGCCTTCCCTGTGGGGAATGGGAGATACAGGGCAGATGCATGGGAACTGCCGTGGGGAAATAAGTAGCAGTGGCCTGACAAAAAGGCAACATATCTTATGCACCATGCAAAAAAATCCATCTGGCCAGTCAGCCCTCAGGTAGTCTGAAATTACCCTTTCTCTTACCCAAGGTGGGAACCCTGTGTACGACTCCAGTAGTCCTATTATACAGGAAGAGTGTCACGTCATTTTATTTGTTTACTCTGTTATCACCAGAGCTGCCTCACTGAGCCATGCCAGGAGGAAAGTCCTCTTTTGATGCAAACCTGTTATGAATGACAGTAGACAGCTTGTAAAAAAATGACTCCTTCCAATCCAAACTCACAGAACGGAAAGAGAAAAAAAATTAACACAGGAGGCACACATTATTTCAGCATGTGTAAGAGGGTATTAAATAAACAAGTGACAAACTTCAAGCAGAACCACAGTATTACTCAGAGCAGCTTGTCCAAACATGCAGAAGCCGTGGTCAGAGAGTCTCCCAATTTGTAAAATGGACAGGGATGCCAAGAAAGATGCATCTTTGCTAGTCCTGCTTTATGCGGAGGATCCTCTTATGAATGGTTTTAATAAAGACTTGATTGTTCTGGAGTCCATCAGGCTAATAAACATTTATGGTCTTGACTCAGTCATCTAGAACACATTCTACAAGACACCTAGAGGCAACCATACAAGACAGATAGATGTCTGTCATATGCTGATGACGTCCATTAATCGTGCAGTAATCATGCACAAATTAAATCTTAAGAGCAAGTGGGATCTGTGCAGCTTTTTAACCAGTCAGGAGGTGAAATAATCATTTTGTCCTTGTAGCACCAGGCCAACATCTGGGAGAAGTCTATTCAAATCCTGGTTCTGCAGCAGGTTTCCATATGTGCCCTGAAGCATCACCTAACAATGTCACTACAGTACTGATCAGACATTTCAGGTCTCCTGTTTCCTGGGCACAGACAGAAACAGAGGCAAATACAAGGAAGACACAACCATAAAAATACAAATTAAGATAAAGCCAGATTCCTCTGCTCCTTAATCATGTAAGCGTACAAATATAGCTTGACGACAATGACTCAAAGGAAACAATGACCTTATCATCACTCTTAGATAGACTTGAGCCATAAATGAAAATAAATGATCTACTGACATTCCTTATCATCTCCCTAGCGTCTATTGGAGAACTCAATTTACCTCTGCATATCTATTTCCTCTAGCACACTCAGCATCAGGAGAGTCTGTTGTCCTTCTGTATGCTTCCTTTGCTGTGCTGGCAGCACGCTACGGGATTTCCAGCCATTGCACTGACCTTACCTTGGCTTTCAGATGGCAGCTCTAACTCTGCACTACCTAGCAGAGCATGGTCAGCATAGAAAACACTCTATCTCTTTCTCTGTTTTTTGCCTCCTTAGGTGCAGCAAGCCCAGAGAGACCCCAGGGAGAATAACTGCTGTCTGAGCTCAAGGGAGGGGAGCCTGAGCTGAGTCCTCACAGTAGGGTGAAAGTAGAGAGATGACCCATTGTGCAGAAGCAACCATGGCATCCATGTGAGATCTAGATTGACCTGGAGCCAGCAGACCAGCTCTGGGCAGCCACCAGTGGCTGAGGACCATCCTGGCAGCAGTGTAGGACACAGAAGAGGAGGAAGTGGGTCCATCACCCTGCAGAGCACTGGCCACATGCAGGGGCTGTCTGGGGTGTACTGTACCTTCCCCAGCTCCCAGACACTGCTTGCCCACAGACCTGCCTGCAACCAGAACCTCTGTGACTGACATCAGGCACTGTCTGTTCCTGCCTACGTGGCTAATGTCCATCCAGGCCCCTGACAAACACCACACAGAAAAGCTATTGTTGAATGGCCATTTTTGAATACCACTGTTTGAGGCGTGGGCTTACAGCTTTTGTTCAATTAGGTCTTTTGCAATGTTTGGAGCACAGATAAAGATTTTAGTGCTGCTTCCACACCAGCAGACAAAGGCAGATGATGCCAGCATGTATTCCTTCCCCCTCAGCGCTGCCCTGTCCCTCTGCTAGTTCATGCCCCGTTGTAGATGTCAGAGAGAAAATAAGCTAAGTGAATACATGCAAATAAAGGAGAAAGAAAGAGAGTAAAGAAAGGAAACACCCTGAAGGCAGAAGTTTGACTGTCTGCTGCCAATCATTACAACAATCATGGACATGAAGCACAGACAGAGGCTACTATGCTGTCACACACCTGGCTGCTCACACAGTCAGGACTTTAGCCCAATGCATCACTTAGGAAGTAAAAGACATTGAACTTGGGACCTCAATTTCTCTGATAAGGAGAAAGTGCGACAGCCAGACTGAGAGCTGGGAGCTAGATACCTTTTACACACTGCGAGTAAGCCCAGCTTCATGCTGATATTTAAAAGATCTTTGACCTTTAGCTTGAACAGGAAATCTTAAAATGGAAAATATGCAGCTTAAAGGAAGGGGTGAGGCTCACTTGAAACATTAGAATGTACATAAGGGTAAGAAACAGCAGGTTGTTGAGAAACTACAATTCAGTTAGAAAAAAAATAGAGACCCAATGTAGTTTTTATTTCCCCTCATTAGGGACCAGAAAAAAATATTTTTCCTTATTTTTCTTAAAGTTTTGCCATGAGCAGAGGAAACTCTTTCTCCCTCCGATGTCCTAGTGTGTCGTCTCATTTTGTCAGCCACTGCAGGGCAGGTGTGAAAAGCCCCCTATTTGAGCATAGGGAGAGCAGATGGAAGGCCATGACAAGAGAGGACTGGGGTGACCAGCTGCTGTCAGAGGCATGGCGGATGCAGAGCTGCAGAGTTGATGCCTATGTAGTAAGCTGAGTAATGCCAAGGCACAAGCTTGAGGGCTTTGCTGGCTACAGCAAAAGAGTACATACACATCAGTCTGAGATCTCCTGAGAGGTGAAGGTAGAGATTTTTAGATTTTCAAAGGCTTCCCAATTCAGGTAGCCTACAGATAAGGGCAGGGTTCACCAGGGTTCTAAGTACAGCAGAGGAACTTTTCCTGCATGCTTGGCTCTGAGACTTCGTGTTTACAGGATTTAGGTAGCAGCAGAGCAAGGTGATGTTTTAGCAGCAAGTGCTGGACAGGGTCACCTCTTTTGCTCCGAAGTCCTACCCTGGCATACAAAGTCTTTTTTGTACAGTCAGAGTTGCTTGTGTAAATCAGCAACCACTCTCCTACAGGCAGGTTTCCTCTGATCACTGACTTCAGTGGGGTGAGGTGCCAGCCCAAATGCCAGCCCAAGACTTATGCAGAAATCAGTCCAAAGAATCAATCTCCCATCATGCAGTCACTTGGTAGCTTTAATGACACTGATCCATGTGTCCCGAATGGCATCACTGATGTCAGGTTAAACATAGCTGCCCTGATTCCTTGCTTAGTAAACATTTTCTTCCTTTATTGTATAACTCTAGTGCCAGGATGGCAAGATTGGAAAAAAATTAACTAAGTATTATTAAAAGTATCACAGCCTTACAGCCTTGCCCTTTAAGTCTAATTAGAGAGAGAGTTACTGTCAAGACATACAGTGTCTGACAGCCAGCTGGGCTCACCCCAATGCACTGGCAGAACCAAACTGCTGGTACAGTGGAAAGCCTCCTTCTACAGTCCCCAACGACAACACGAAACCTAAAAATGACTGCTCTGAACTACCAAACTTCTCTCTTTGAAACACTGCTGATGGATAAGTGCCAGTGTGCCAGTGCTGCTGCTGCCCGGACCTTTTTCTTGCTTGCTCAGCTGCAATCTGCAACAGGCTGGCAGCATGAGCATGCCTCTCTGCCTGGGGAAATGAGTGCCTTCTGAAATACATGACACCCCAGTTATCTCCCCAGTTCTGCTGGGCCACTGCCTTCTCAGAAGATGAGTGGTTTCTCTGCTTCCTCCCACCCCTGCCCAAACCCCAGTTCCCACAAGAAGCAAAGTTGGAGAGGTCCATGAAGGCACAGAGGAGTTAGGCTGTTACATCAGTGTAGGTAGTTACATCACCTTATTTCACTCCCTCCATCTCATCATCGTAGGGGTAGAGGACCTTACTGGCCTCCCAGATTCTGTCCCAAGCTTTCTCCAGGTCACTAAATTTTCACAGCTTCACCAGCTACTAGGAGGAGTTTCAGGCTTGGAGTTTACAGTGCTCAAGGGCAGGCAGCTCTAACTTTTGAATCAGGGCACAGAACCCAAAACAGAGGATATGTCTTTTACCATGTGTCCTGTGTCTTGTTATAAAACCTAACACTCTTATTTCCAAGTGTCCAATCCTGACATTCAGTCAGCTCTTCTGTTGCTTACCCTCAATGGGCACCAGTGTAATTACAACAGTGTCCAGGGAATTACTATTTTCTCACTACCATTATGGCCAAGAAAAAACTCAGCACTGAAGTGAGAGAATTTGGGGATCTAGCTAAGGAGCTGAGCAGAGCCAGCTGTGGGTCTCTTAGCAGTGTAAGCAAACACAGATCTTGCTGTTCAAGACCAACTGCAGCTGCTCCCTCTGTAATCAGAAAGGTGATAGCATATGGGAAGAAACAGCTGCTTTTAAGGAAGGTCATCTCCACTCAGCTGCAATATTTTGCCCCCTGTCCTGCAGTTTCCGTAAGCAGCCTGAAGTGAGTGAAGGCAGCAGAAAGTGCATCCTTTGGCAGCACAAGCAACCCACAGCCCGAGCAACACCTAATTTGCTCAGGCACATGGACTCTTAGGAGAAGCAGTCACAAAGCAGAGATGTCTAGCACAGGTTGTGTATGTGTGGAGTAATTAAAAATCTAGTATTTTTTGGCTGCAAGCAGAGATGGCTGAAAATATTCCAACTGCCTTGCACTAATATGTACTCTGGTAGCATGCACTAAGGAACATTTTCAGCCTTTTGTCTGAAGCCCAGTATTAGATTTTTCCCTCCTAGGGAAGAAGTAACCCATTTCATAAAATTATTACCCTACAGCCTCTACCATTCTCTTTCACTTTATAGACTGTACCAGACAGTAATGTGTTCTCACCCAGATTAATAGGGCACTTGCAGATGTTTGCTCAGTTGGAGAAAAAATTCCCAAACTTCTCAGTATCGACATAGACTGCCTTGAGCAAAACTACTGCTAGCCTGCTGGACACCATATGTTAAGGTTCTTCTGCCTGTGTATTGGATGATTTGCCCTCATCTTTTTAGCTTAGTTATCATCCTCATCCCTGCAGTTATGAGTCTATCAGCACCCAGTCCTAGAACCAGATCTGGCCTTGAGAAGATATTTTAAACTGTTGTTGCTTGCCCTAGGTGTTAGTGACATACTTCAGGAAGCCATAGGTTGTATCAGCATACACAAGTCTTGTTCCTGTGGTTGACTCTATTGGTGTGAAGAAGATTGGTCCCTTCTTACCCGTGGGTGTGCACTGAGGATGATGGGTCAGAAAGCTAGTGAGCTGCTGGGAGCAATGGGACATGCACCTATCACAGGGCAGTCTCCTGCCAGCTAACCCACAGAGCCCACAATGCAGTGAGGCTCATTTTTCCAGGCAGCTGAAGGAGTAAAAACTCCTCCAAGGTAAATGACTGTGTTACCGTGTGGCTGGGTAATCACTATGGGGTAGATTTCCAAGTGCTGATCCCCTTCACTGTGTTTTATTAAAGGCCAGAAGTTGTAGGCCACCTAGACTCCCATGGGACATACGTGACTGAATTTTGCAATGTAACTTCCTCTAAGTACTTAGCATGGCTTGAAAAGCTGGTGAAGACCTGTTGCTGGCCTCAAATAAACTATCCTCCTTTGAAAATAGCTAGGCAGGTTCTGGAGGATGTCACAGTCACGCAGTGTAGAAGTGGAGTCTGAGAGGCTCAAAAATAAGCTGACCTGAAGAGAGAGGTCACCACCACTGGGCTACCAATTAGTTGGAGAGCCAATACCGCTAGGACCCAGACATCTCCTCTGGATTGGGTTGTGCCTTTTTAGACCTTCCAGTGTGGAGGGTCCCAACAGGTCCTGTAACACACAGATGCCTCATCCCAAGAAAGGGCCATCCATAGAGAGAAATTAGACTTGGAGACACTGTCTGTTGGAGGGAGGAGGAAGAGTGCTTCATGTCTGTTCTGACATGATGATCACCTCACACCAGACTTCCGTGGTTGTCAACTTTTGGTACTCAAAAGAACATCAAGAAAGGGATAGACCATCCCAAAGCAGGCCAACTTACCCACAGCTCCAGATTTATGTGCTCCTTATGCCCTCACAGCCCTGAATGAGGATTTGCATTTGGAGTAACTACTATTTCAAACAAGGTGGTGGTTTCCAGAGGACCCATTACTAAATGAGGGGGTGGTCTAAAAGACAAACACTATGTGTCCTATGTTAGGAAGTGTGGAGAGCTTTTTAGCAAAGAATGGACATGTGAGAAATCCAACCATTATGACAGAGGCAAACTAGGCCAATGGGAAAGGGAACCAAGGACTGGGGGAACAA
>WTSP01011362.1:6443-27716 GCA_025331215.1 Actenoides lindsayi
CTTGGACTTGATGATTATAAAGGTCTTTTCCAACCTTTGTTCTATGATTTGCTATAGTAGATATACGCTGTGATGCAGAGGAAATAGTGCTGCTCATGTGGTGCACACTGTTAGGTTTTGTGTCCCTCTTAACCCACTTTTCCAGTCCCTGTTCAAGAAATTACTCTGATCTTTCTGCAGCATCTTGAAAAACACTAAATAAAAATGTCAGTGGTAATACAGAATTGTCTTTCTTTCCAATTTTTTTTTTTTAATTTATTTTTTAATTTATGCTATCCCTGCTACCCATTTGCCAGTGTTTCTCCTGTTGGTAATCTTATTGCAGTAGTCTGTGATACCCACTCTCTTAAGACAAAGTCTTTCCCTGTCCACATATTTATTAAGTAGGACCTGGAATAGCTGCACAGAATCAGATTGAAATTTACCCATGTTAGCCGTCTGAATGTGTACCTATTCTGTAAATAGCACAGCTATTGGAAGGACTTGCTGCCAGCTTTCTGACTTGTTTATGCTCTTAATCTCTGCTTTATGTACATTTGAGGTATATATTAATAAAAAAATATTCCTAGTTGTTCTCTCAAGAAAACTTACGACTTTCTGAAACATAGCAGCTGTGAAGAGTTAAACTATCAGATTTTGAAGTTTAATTTTTCTCTGTAGCTCTTTTCCATCATGCAAAGCTAGGTTTACATGTATGATCCAAAGGTAACAGTAATACCAACTATGGGACCCACCAAGCAGGTGTGTGGTGTGGGATTTTTAAAAGTTTTGTCTGAGGTGCTGAAATTTTTTTTTTTTTAATAAAGCAGCAGCTCAAAATGAAATTTCCATGTTGTAGGTATTAGTGGATGTTCAAATATTCAGTGAAAATGAACGTTAATATTAAAATGTACTGATTCATTTTTTTATTTACTATTTTTTTATTCATATATATTTTATGTCAGCCTTAAACATATGCATATGTATGTACTCAGTTATACTTCACTACACTGTGAGTTGACATGAAAATCAAGCGTGCTAGAATTTTAAGCTTTTATCAGCACATAAAATAATGCATCTGGACAAAACACTGGCTAGAGATGTGTGTAAAGTAACAGCTAATGAAACATAATGCTGGAATACTGACAATACAGAGGTAGAAAAAGAAATGGCTTAAAAATTAGGAAGAAATCCAGCTCCTGGTAGTACAAAACTGTTGTGTAAATAGAAATGATAAATTCAGCTTCTTTAAGGAGCTTGTTTGCTGTCAGACCAAGTAATAATGTTATTTCCATAGTTGTCCTTTGAAAATAAATACATCTTTTTGACAGAAACTACATGTTGCTAATCAGTTGTTTTGTTCAAAGCAGCATCCTTTGTCTTAGAATAGCTCTTGGAACAACTATTTCCTCTTCTGATTTAGCTTGTTTCATTTCTTACTTCACTGTGGAAAGAGAGAAGCTGACCTGACAGAAGTGTAACTTTTCAAAAGAAGTTAACTTCTAATGTACAGTATTACATTTATATCCCATTCCTTGAAGCTACCAGATTAAATTAACTGTAATTTAGTTTGTTGGTATCTTTTCTTGCAGAGGTTTAACACCATAATGGGTAATTAAATTTAGGAAGTTGCATACACTTGTTTCCTAAGTTTCTTTTCAGTTTGGTTGGCTTTGTAACATGAAGTCTTTATCTTTTCCCAGGTTTTGACCAGAATATTGGCATGGTTGTCAACCATGAAACAAAAGACTCCAAGCACATATCTGGAAAACCTATATTAGACAACAACACAGTAAATCTTTTTTCTTCTATATTCATCGCTTTGGTGCTTCCAGGTGTGGCGTCGTGTTTCTGGCCTAGGAGTTGAAATGGTTTAAGGTCTTCTGCATGTGATTCATTTATGTTCAGTCCTACTCAAAGACTCTGAAGAGCTGTCTTCGAGCTCTTGAAGAGAGGGATCTGAAACTTTCAGGGGGGCAAAGGACTTTCCATCTCAACTTACTAAGGCTAATAAGCTTCATATGGCAATTGGCATCTCTCAGGGCAAGGAAGGGGTTTTCTCAAAACGATCTTGCTGCTCTTCAGATGGTTATAGGTCTTTGCCAAGGAAGGTGGAGCACTGCATTTATCCTCATGGAGCTGAAGGGTTGGCATCTATGTTCTTTCCAGTCCCCAGCATCTGGAATGTTGAGAAACGGGAAATAGAAGTCTGATCTATATCAGTACTGTGGTTGTTGTCCAAGCCAGACACTCAAGTAAGCTGCAACTTTATGTAGGCAGTGGTGACATGGGTGAAATGAGCGAATTCTGGGATTTCCCCTAGTCTGCAGTACCAGAGGTTTTATGGAAATGTTTTGGGGGGAGGCAGTGTGGAGAGGGAAGTGAGTCTTGTTGCCTATTCTGTATCCTGGTACTATACTTCCCTGAGAATTGGGTTGGTAAAGGAGATGCCACCATAATGTTTGAAGCAAAAGGCTGAATTCAAAAGAAAAGCTCACTATTTTTTCCACTAAGAATAAATTTGTCTATGTTGGGTTTTCTTTTATGTCATTATTTCACAACTAAGGATATTTATGAAGATTATCGATACTGTGGTACTTAATAAATTATCTAAAATTCAAGATTACAGCTGTCAACTCATACCCATCTCTTTAGAAATAGAACATTTTTTCCAGAAGCAGATAATTAATTGTTCCATGATGTTTAGCGTTATGACCAAGCTATACTTTTTGGTTCTTTCTCATCAGTGGAAATGTTTCCCATTTTGTTTGGGGTTGCTATTCAGAGATGCTGGCCTCGGCCAAAGCAGCTGCAGAGGTTATCCTTGCAGTGAATGGGGAAGTCTCCCTTATAAACCACTTCAAAATGGGAATTTCACTTTCAGTGCTCAGGCCCCTATGTTGGGTGATTCTGTCCTCTATGAATTTATAAAAGAGGTGGAAGTAATTTACCCAGCACAGATGATATTTAAATTTTAGAGATACCCTTAAAATAACTTGCACTGTTGACATTCAGAAGGTAGGGCCTATACTGTTAACTTATAAAAAGCTTTTTATCTTTAGAGATAGGTGAGTTGTTTGGGTTTTTTTTTTTATTAAACATCTGGGGTTTTTTACAAATGTTTTGTGTATATTGCCTGTCTTAATTGACTGGAATTGTGTGTTATGTCACCTTTTATGGGAATATTAAAATTCAACACCTTCCATGTTGTCTTTACTCTTTTGAAATCTAGTCCATATATATCTGGAATTTGTCACTGGAACTAGTTCATTGTATTATCCAGTTACAAAGATGAGATTGCAAACTAGTAAAAGCTTTTGGAAAAGAGCAAATTGCACAGCTGTTGTATGTCTGTTCCTGGAATGTATGCACTTCAACTCTAACAATAAACATTGGAGGTTTTTATGCATTGTTTGAGTTTATTCTGCTTTTAAATAAACATTGTATTAGTTGTCTTGTTAAGATTTTATTAATACTGTTGTGATTTCTAGAATTAAAAAAGACACAGTTTTTGTTAGATACTTTTTATTTCCATTAAATGTCTTTTTTTGGTGTTCATTTCCTGAAACAAAGTCTTATTTTCAAACACTGAAGTGGACATGATCAGCTTTTCACTATTTAATATGGGTCTCATTTGAAAAACAGCTTGCCATAGTGAGAAGACATCCGTGATTTTAAATTCATAGCAGCATGAAATGCTTTGATCTGTCGTCATATGAATGAATGTGATCTGAATTAACTCCTTCAAGCAGGACCTTCAAAGGCTATTTTTCAGAATTTTTTATTTGTCATTACTTAGTGATGACACTGAGTTGCTTTTGAAATTCGCACACACATCTGTAGGATTTAGCAAGATCTGAGCGCTTCAACTCTAAAAAGAACAGCATTAACTCTGGGTATATTTTACTGAGTGGAGTATAGCTTATGCAGTATTGTTATGTTTAACTATTTAGTAGCTGTAAAACTTAGGTGGGGGTAGGGAGTGGGGCAGGAGAGGGGTAGGGAATACAGGAAAGAAGTGACAAACTGCCTGTAAGTTGGTGTGTTCCTAAGTTTCGGAAAGGAAAAGACGGGGATATCACCTGTCCACATGCTACTTGGAGAGACAGAAAATGCAGGAAGTAGAAGGGAAAGTGATAGAGGAGAACCTAGGAGAAAAACAAGAAAGGTGATAGATTTGAAAGTGCAAAATAGGTCACTGCAGTAAGCAAATTTAATTCCATTCTTTAAACACTCAAATATTTTTGCCTGAACCACTGATACCCTTACTATATGAGAACTCTGTCACTGATTTCCCTTTCATATTGAAGTGGCACCAGCATTTCCACAGCACCAATAGGACACACTGTTTTTTTTAATTGGATTGTGAAGCATTAATCCTCATTCTTGGCTTGATTTCTAGATGTGTTAAAAGTTCAAGTAAGAGTATGATTATGACATAATTGCATATGAGAAATCTTTAGGTATGTCTCCCTTAGGCTTGTCTTGATCCTAAGCGTTGAAATATACTGATAACAGAGTAACCAATGTTCAGTTATTTTTTGTATTTCTATTTTGTTGCTACAGGTATAGATTGTTTTGGGGTCTGTGCATGCTGCTGTTACATGGTCCATCATTGCAGATGTAAACCACAGTTCCCTGTGATAACAAAATAAAGTGATATAAAAAACAAAAGAGATATATCACCTCTCTTGGGTATCAAAGACTAGCTGATGTGCAGACTGACTTTTTTTTTTTCTGACAATAAAGGGCTGGAACATCTTAAAATACTGTTAGTATTTCACAGAACCTGATTTAGGCACTAGATAAATGATAGCAATAGATCGATAGTCGCATTAAAATCTGTTAGGATTGGGTATCTCAGATTTGCAAGTAGGATTTGTTTTCCCCATGTTTCCCCCAACAGTGCTTTTGGCTCCCCACTCAGCCCTTTCAAAAATTTAATTATCCAGCATTTAAAATTGCAGTAAGTCATTCTTCTTAAAGCAGGAGTTAACCTTTTTTACAGAAAGTTCATTCACTTAAAGCTTTGTGGGCACGTTGCAGTCTCTGCTTCTGGCTATTGCCATGACTGGGTAATAACTTCCCATTTAAATATTGTTCTTTTGGGGGTTGAGGTGCAGCTCTCACAGTTATGGGCCTGTTGTAATGCATAAATCGGAGCAGGTACATGAATTCACTCAGACTACGTAGGTCCCTGCAGTGCTCCCAAGCCTGCAGCCTCCTTCTGTAAATATTAATGCAAGTCCCAAATGAAGATGAAATTGAGAATGTGGAAAAAAAAGAAGCTGGGCAAGTGGCAGCTTGTATTTGGGTACTCCGAGGTCTGTAAAACCTGAATCTAGGTGAGGAAAGTTCCCCAGGAAAGAATTTATTCAGTAGCTTTTCCGCAGCTTTCATCCCTCAGGAGAAAATGGATTAATTTTTATATCTTGCCACTACAACCACTAAATAATCATAGAACAGCCCAGGTTGGAAGGGACCTTGACAGATCATCTAGTCCAACTTCTGTGGGAAAGGGAGGCTGCATGAGTTTTTCAAGCACCCTGTCCCATTGCATCTTGAAACCCCAGTAATGAGGGCTCTACCAGATCCCTAAACGTCAGTTTTCCTTGTAACACAGTGAGGTAGATGCACAGGAAAGCATAAGGCCATAATTGCACCCGTTCTGACCAGGAAACCTTCCACGTGACTTACTGGTAATATGAAGTAGCCACGTCATACACATTACCACTTTGAAAATATCTTTCACATACGCGTATCCTCCCTTAGCAGACCTTCTAGCAGGATTGTTTGCTCTGTAGTTGCAAGTGACTGAAGAAGACTGGTTCTTCCACATTCAACTGAAATGTGGAAGAACCAGTCTGAGCTGTGTTGAGGGAAGGGGTTTTAGACAGGGGAATGCTACTAATATGGAAACCGCAAGCTTGGGTTGCAAACTACCTGGCTGGATTTGGCAGAGCCACCTGTGAAGCCCTGTGTAACTCGTCTGCACCACTCTTGCCTAATGGCTGCTCGTTCATAGTTTTGTTCAAACAGGGGTAAAGCAGAATTCAACGCTGCAATGTGATCACCATCCAAATTGGTCTCAGAGGTTCAAACCCACACCACTAGAAAGGATGACAGCAGTTAAAAAAACTGTAAGTGCATTCTGCCATCAGTAGAAAGCATTAAGAAAAGTCTTCTGATGCTCATTTGTAAATATCCTCTAGTAATTTCAGAAACTAGTTTTGCAAGGACTTTGCAACTGCAGCCCAAGCTGCGAAGCCAAGAAGGTAAAAGGACATCAGAAAAAATCTTGCCAGCCCTAGTAAATGACATCATGCACGTGATGCAGAAGTAAACACCTGTGCACAGACTTCCTGTTGCAAAGACTGAGCTCTGTCCCCCAACCTTGTGATTCTGCAACTGTGGAGAATATGCTAGCTTTAATTCTCTCTTTCAGTTAACCCAGTTACAGGCTTCACACAACCTCTTGGGTTCCCAGGGTTTGTTTGGATAAAGGCATCAATAAGCCTCTACCCTTACAACCCAGCACAGCTATGTATTAATAAAAGCATTAAAATCCCCATGAAACAGCCCAGATCACCACTTCTTATGAATATTTGGCTGGCATTGATCATGGGGGGCAACAGTAGTGACTGTTGTTTCTTGCTGGAGGGCTCTTGCTGTAGTGATTTCTGTGGAGTTCAACCCAGTACTACAAAAGCAATGACTTCTGTCATCATGATTTTTTTGTTACCACTACTCATTATCCTGATATTTTGTTACTCCATTTGTTGTCTTCCTAAATCCTGAAATTATTCCACTGTTGAAAGCTGCTGCAATCAAATGCTCCCCAAAAGCAACAGTAGTTTCAGTCTGCCTTGAACTGCCAAATGCCTCTGGTTATGGTGCTCCTAATATATGTGCATCGTCTCATTGCATTAAGTGGCTCCTCCTAATATAGCTTAAAATGAAGCAGTGAAAGGAGTTGATTCATGATGCATTGGGATAAGAGGCGTAAAGGTAATTCACTTCTGGAATTCTGGAAACCCTGTGTCTTTTGGTTGGTGCCATAAGAAAACAAAGAAACAGGTGTGTCAGCATCTGCAATTGCACTCGGTGGTGTCTGCTCAGGAGGCTCTGTCATTAATTTAACCTGTGCAAAGCTACACCAGAAAAAACCTCTCACCAATCAAACCCTAAAAAGTGCCAGAATCCATTATCACAACATAAAATGAAAGCATAATTGAATTTATTGTACTTTAGAGTTTGAAGTTAAACGAACAAAAATATTCTCGTGCTGAGTTGCCTATAGATTTATTAGTAATACACCACCTGGATTCAGAAAGGCTTGGTTTGGAGTAGATTAACATACACTTGGATTCAGAACTTGCTCGAAATAAGAATGTAATCTAGATGTTAAGCTTAGATGCCTTTCCTTTTTCTTTCTTATCTCTAAGGAAGAGGGTTGTTTACTATGTAATTTTTTTTCCACAGTGGAAAACAGCTAGTCATCTGTCTTCACAAAACTATTTTCATTCTTAGGCATATAAAAGTCAAGAGGACAGAGGCAAGGATAAACCCCTGTGTAGTTTTGAAAATACTTTGCCCAATTCCTCCTCACAGATGTTTTTGCACTCGAGTGCCAGCTCTAGCTTGATTGTAACATGCACCACTTTGCTGACTTGTACTCTTAAGTTGTACTTAAGCAAACTGTTCTCTTGCCTCCAGCCCTTACTGCAATCTCAGGAACGCAGGCCTTGCACAGTGCATGCCTTGAGTGGCCTTGTAATAGCAGCTTTAGCCTGTTAAAGTCCAAATTCACAAATACATGAGGTATTAATTTAAACATTCTCCAACCCAAAACATTCTCCAACCTTGTCTAATGACTTTTGCTACAAATTTCTTCCTTGCTAGAGAATGTCGGTATTTTCACAGCCAACAGATTCTATTTTCCTGGTATTTGACACATTTAAAGTGAAAGAGATGTTGAATCTCAGGGTTTTTTTTCCCTGAATTCTCGGTTATTTTTGCTGTAACAGGGCAATGTTGTTACCATTTATTTTCTTGAGATTTTTAGAGAATTCTGCTTTTATTGAAAAAAATCAACTTTCCATGTGCTCACTTAATACTTATGCTAAAAACTAAGTTACTGGTGCTACCAAGCCATTATCCGTGTTAAGAGAAAAGCAAGTGCTTAAGAATTTTCTAAGTGGACAAAATGAAAAGAAGAAATTAATGCAACAGCTTATTTCATATTAAGGAACACAAATTAACATATTGTTTCATGTCAGCCTGAACTCCAGCAGGCACATGTTAATGTTGATACTCAGCATTTAAAGATTGTCCTGAAGAATCAAAAATGTTTATAGTTAACTATTGCTGACATCCGCACATAGTGTAACAGCACAATCCTACTAGATTTAATAAGCACTGATATAAAGACTGCTTTTTGACACCTCTAATTTAAAAAATTTAAAACTGTCAAGAGCGTTCTCTTCAAGGACTGGCCATTTGCTGAAGTTAAAATGCAACTAGTTTAAAAACTTTTTTTTATAATTTGTTTTTATATGAAAGGGATAGTACATTTTAGATTAGCAATTTTCCTCACACTGTTACCAGAATAATATTTTGTTTAAGGGTTACTCATACTTTTTGTCCAAGAAGAAAACATAAAAAATGCAAGCCCAAAAGAATTTTTAAAAATTTAAGTGAAGTTAAAGTTATTGAAAAATACTTTTAAACCTGCAACACCACTTAAATTCTCTTAAATAATGTCTGTATGCACTTGCATACAGCATAGAATCATAGCAACATAGAATGTATGGGGTTGGAAGGGATCTCTAAAGGTCACCTAGTCCAACACCCCTGCAATAAGCAGGGACATCTCTAACTAGGTCAGGCTGCTCAGAGTCTCATCAATCCTGGCCTTGAATGTCTCCAGGGATGGGGCCCCCACCACTTCTCTGGGCAACCTATTCCACTGATCTATCACCCTCATATTAAAGAACTTTTTCCTAATGTCTAACCTAAACTACCCTTTTCTAGCTTAAAGGCATTTCCCCTTGTCCTGTCACTACAAACCTTTGTGAATAGACCCTCCCCTGCTTTCTTATAGGCCCCTTTCAGGTACTGGAAGGTTGCTATATGGTCCCCCTGGAGCCTCCTCTTCTCCAGGCTGAACAACCCCACCTCTCTCAGCCTGTCTTCATAGGAGAAGTGATCCAGCCCTCTAATCACTTTTGTGACTCTCCTCTGGACACGCTCCAACATGGTCATGTCCTTCTTGTGTTGGTTGCTCCGGAGCTGGACAGAATACTTCAGGGGAGATCTCACCAGGACAGAGTAGAGGGGCAGGATCACCTCTCTGACTCTGCTGGCCACACTTCTACTTTGGCTTTACTTTGGTATTTAAAGAGGAAAAGGATTGTGATAGCAATGTGTATGTATCAGTCTATGCCCACATCTTCAAGGAATTTTCAAGTCCAAAAATAACACCTCCCCATATGCCATTTTGGGTCTGTTGTCCCAAGCCCTTAGCAATTATCATCATTAAAAGAGGGTTTTTTTAGTTGTTAAATATTTTCTGCTGTTTATTTTCTGCCACAATCTGAAGAATCTAGTTTTCTTCATTCCAGTTTCATTTATCTCTTTCTCTGCCCTAGCTTCCTCAACTGTAGTTCATAGCTACTCTCTGATCCTCACCACAGAAGAGTGACTCTTCACAGCAGCAGACACAAAGCTGGTGTCTTCTGTGCATGCTACAGGACTGACCTCTTTTGTGCAAATATTTTATCCCTGCTAGTGCAAATATAAAAATACTATTTGATGTCCATTGGGGCCTATAGTCTCTCCCTACCCATCCAGTCTTAGGGAGAAGTGAAATGTTAACCAACAAAAGCTGTCAGGACTGAAGGTTGCAGAATGCTGATCTCGACTCCTGTATTAAGGATGCTGAGGTGTCCTAAGGCACCCTCATCTGTATAAGAGTTTAATGCAAAGAGATATTTTTAGATTTGAAGGCAATCTTAAAAACATAAGCTCAGCGTCTTCCTCAGAATTGAATCATCAGTCCTGTGTGAGACCATATCAGGACACAACAGAGGTATATTTGAACCAGGATTATTTTCTTTACTAAAAAGCACCTAGAATAGATTGCTTCCCTTTTTTTTTTTTTTTTTTCTCAGATGGGAAAGCTGAAAATCAGAAAAGTAAATTAGCTTTTCCAAACCACCTGCATTTACATCGTTTTATCTTTAGTAGGAAGTGGTCCACTTAGTAATTTTTGTAAAGACTCCTTGTAACAATGAGAGCACTTTTACCTCTACCTATGCTAAAGAAGTCTTAATTTGAAGTGTCACAGGCTGATCAACGTTTTCAGCAGGGTTATTTTCCAGCACCTTGTTTTTGGCACAGCATTTGTACAACTGTTTGGCATCAGGCATTCCAGCGCAGCTCTACTTCATTGCTATTTGACCCTGCTAAGTGAAAAGCCACGAGATACTAGCCACCAAAATGTTCAAGCACACAGTTAATTTTAAACACAAGAGCTGTCTCACTGAAGTGTTAGTAATCAAGTAGCATGCTAGAGTAGTTTAAAGTTAAGCAGACTCTGAAGAGCCCTGCTCATGGGAGTGAAGTTCATGATGTGCATGCACAGTTGCAAGAATGAGGTGATCAGGTTTATCTTGGGTGAATTATGTTTAATCTTCAAATATCAAGTAAACAATTCAAATTTATTGTGTTATTACTGCCATCAGTTCAGATCCTACCTAGCCTGGCACTTCTTTTCAGGCTCAGAAAAAGGATTTCAGTAGTCTTCAAAGGCTTTAAAGAAATGAATGTTGGTAGGCTGTTTAAAATTGCTGCACCCAGAAACTGGGTGTAGTAAAACTCCTTTAAATTATATATTACTAAAGCAATCCACACTGAAACCAAAACAAAAGTTCTCCAGCTTAAATGGGCATTTAGAGAGTGACTATGACACAGATAGAAAACTGAAACCATAATTGCATATTTGTCTAAAAGATAAGCTCTAATTCATATGAAAATTTGTCAGGGAAGATGTCATAATTAAATTAGACAGGAGTTGAGACTGGTTGATGGCAACAATATGTTTTGTCTTGATGGTCTGTGAACTTTGTGTCCTCACTGCTTATATGAGCCTAGAAATGCACCTGAACATGCTGTGACTCTCAAAATGGTGTCCCTAATTTGTAAGTGATGATATTCTCACAGATATTGTTGGGGGTTATTGATGCGTAACAGCCATTTAACCACACACTAATCACATGACATACAAGCAACATGCTTATGCAATAATAAAATGTCTCATCAACTAATTAAACAATGAATGTGATCAATATTTCGGTTTTATATCCTACTGAAAACACTGGCATCCCCAGGCACCAGAAAGTGCCTTTCATACTGTGCTGCATCAGCAAGAAATCTGTTGTCTCTGCAGAGACTGCTTCCTGAAACACAGGGATTTGCCCAGTGGTTGGAGAGCTCTGTGGAATGGCTTAGCTATGTCCACCCACTTCCACCATGTCATATCACATCACCAGGCTACAGCAACGTAAATTGAATGATAAGCAGCAATCTAGGACCTATTCTCACAAATCTTGCATGGTTTTTTCATCAGCTTGTTATTTTCATACAGCTATGCAAATGTGCTCTGTTCTACTATCTTTGCTCATCCTGTCTTCTGTTTGCATGAAAAAACAAAAGCAAAATATTTTTCTTTCACAAAGTCAGAGCTATCTGCTGGTACCTGTTGACAGAAGCACAGCTTACTATCAAAGCAAGCATTTGTTTGCCTTCAATTTGCCATTAGATACGCATAGTTTCTTCATCTGCTAACATTAATATGTTGGAGATTTATTTGGACATAAAAATACCTAAGCAATCTAAAGTGTTCAGACCCCAAACAACCTGCAGGCCTTTGATGGTGAGCAGAAATTACTTCCTAATAAAAACACAGAATTACTAAATACAGTAGGATTTCCAAAGTGATTTGCCTCAGTGGAGCTCTACTATGGTATTAATGTTGCAATAACACCACTCAAAGAATGTAGACCATATTTCTATTATTGCTACAGGTCTGTGTGCTTTGTGCCCTGAGCGACTTGCAATTTAATTCTGCTTGCTGAGAGGACTGTTTGAATGTATTACAGTAATGCGTGAGGTAGGACAGGGACAGCAGGTCTGGGCTGACTTCTACGAAGCTGAACTGGCAGCACCAGGGGGAGAACTCGCTCTGCCCATCTTATAGTCTTCTGGTTCTACAGTACCAAAGTATTTAATGGGAAGAGGAGGAGGGAAGTCCTCCTACCTTCCTCATTCTCAAGAACTTTAGTTTGCCTCTATGAATTATTTGAACTCTTCTAGTTGTTGCAGATAGGTTTTGTCTCAGGTTCTGCACAACCTGAAAGCAGAAGCCCAAAGTTGGCTACCTGAATGCACCCATATTTGCACAGATGAGCACTGTATTCTCTTACATGGAATAGCTTCCCATAACCAAGGACCCTTTTGTATAATTTACACAGAGGGATTAGGCAGAAGGTTTAACCTGGCAGATTGGTGTAACCTGGGACAATTTGGCTGTACTGGTGTGAGGACCCAGGTAAACATGATACAAAATCAAGAGATTTTGGATGGTTCCTTGATAGCCTCATTCCTCAATATTGAATTTATTCTGCTATTTACAGGGACAGGTTTCATATTGATGACATATATCTGCTGTTGCAGTGGAAGATCCTGTGGTGTTTAGTGGAAAGAGCAGAGGTTAACACTATCTCCTGAACAACTTTCATGATGGGTTCCTACGTTACGTCTCATTCATAAGTGCTCTGGTGATTTAAAAGTTTACAGTGTTGTTCATTTCTTTCTTCTCAGGTGTTCTGCACTTCAGGTTGGACTGTAGCTTCCTTTCATTGTGCTTCAGTGATGTCTTCTTGTTTTATCTGCTGGTGAAGTTCCCATATTTTCTACAGAAGCATACATCAAAGATGACAAACAGCCATGGAATGTTTAATGAAACACGTTACCTAAGAATCAGTCATCCTATTTTCATTATCAACCTTTAGAGGTTAGTTAACTTCATTTTTACAAAATAAAGGCCAAAAAAAAGCTCCATTAAGCTATTTTTCTCCTTTGTTGCTATGCCAAAATCACAAACCTTCCAGTTTTATGAACTCCATTTTACAGTTCTTGTTCCTGATCCCCATCACCTCCACGAGTAGCACCTCCTCTGCAGTGCTGCTCCACGAAGTTCTCACACTCTGGATACAGTGATTGCTGCCTTGAAGATGGGAAGGTCTATTCCACCTTTGGTCAGAGAAAACTGTCATGCACAGAACAATGCATGGAAAGGTATGGAGAGTGAGTGATATTACAGCATACCTGTAGCATCAGAAAGACCATGTTATTGTGTTGAAATACATAAGCAATTGTTTTATGTTCCCCATGAAATAAGTCAATTCAGATACACAGGTAATTTCAGCCTTCACCTTTTAAACATTCTGTTTATACTGACAGAAGATTTCCTTCACATATTCCCTTATCATGTTAAACAACTGGGGGGACAAACAAGAGCCCAAGAAATTGCTCATAGTTCCTTAGAGAATTCACAATTACACTCAATGGAAAGAGAAACAGCAAAATTGTCATCACCTGTAAATTCAGACCTTTTTCTAGAATGCCTCCATTCAAACAGGATCATTTTCCAACTCCTCCCATCTATTCCTTTAACATCAGCAACAGCTGTCCTGTATGAAAGTGAAGTGCAAACCAAACAGACCATGAGGCTTCAAGGCACTAGCCTGTTGTCTGTAATTCCTATATCCTAGTCATGTGAAAGTACTATTTCCCTTCTCATGTTCCTGGGTC
The DNA here is from genome assembly GCA_025331215.1 of Actenoides lindsayi. Classification (NCBI taxonomy): domain Eukaryota; kingdom Metazoa; phylum Chordata; class Aves; order Coraciiformes; family Alcedinidae; genus Actenoides; species Actenoides lindsayi. The sequence continues at coordinate 20,298 of WTSP01011362.1, forward strand.
TTGCCTTGTTCCGCTCTCAAATGCATGTAGAGACATCAGCTTTTCTAGGAACCACCAACTGTACCATGAAATCAGAGCAGAAGTCTCAGTATCCCTCCTGGAATCTGTCCAGTGCTAGATGCCTTGAAGGAAGAATCAATCTGAACTAAGAGAATTGGGCTGGACAGTTAGGAGCTGACTTGCACATAGTGGATGTTTCTTAATTCACCTTAGTTAGAGGCTGAATTTCCTGACGCTTTGGAGTTTGTATCATTACTTCAGTAACTGCTGCAAATCTGGGGAGCTCAGGAGTCAAGAAGTGAGACTTGACAGAGCTGGGAGCTCAAGGGTGCCTGCATAGCATTTTCAAATTCTTATCATACTTTCACCACCTGAAAGGTAAAGATGACTGAACTTAGCCTTATGCCTGTCACTTTTGGAGATTTGCAGCACTCCCCTTGCAGTTGTCCTCCTGTAGTAAGGACAGGGCAGATGAGAAAGTACCATCAATTAAACTAAACTTTGCTGTTACATGAGACAAGAAGGTGCAGAACAGCCCACACAAAACCAACCTCAGGCATTATTAGTTGTTAAAGGCTCTCCTTAGCTTTTGTTTGAACAGGCACACATATTTTAAATGAATGAACAAGTTGAAACAAGCTTGATTGCAAAACATCAAAAATAAAATAAAGTTTTATTAGCAGTTATCATGCTAGCCATTTCTGTGCCTTGCTAGATGAAGCTATTTAGCAGCCAGTTATATTCAGTCAGCAAAGGCTAGTCTGTGAGAAAATTCAGGATTTGAACATGATCCCAACAGGAACTTTCATTCTGAAGAAGCAGCATATAGTTCAAAGTGAGTACCATAGTCTCCACATCCTGCTGGCTTGCAGCAAATAGACCCGTCTTCCTTGCCTGCAACATTTCTTGAGCTGAGCAAATGGGACTCCCACCAAGCATGGTGGGTTGGGAAGCAGAAAAGCTGGTTCACTCATCCTGACTCCTCCTGCCTGAGCAGGGGCTTCTTCATCACTGGGAACAGACCCTGGCACTAAGAAGAAAGCACAGTCAATTCACAACTAATAACTGGAGTTATAAACACATACAACCTCCCTCCCCCCTTTTTTTTTTTTGTAGTATGTATTGTTTAGTAAACCCTATCAAGCTCTCACCCCCATACTCATGGAAAAATGATATTAACCAAGGATGCAATGGTATTTTGAATCAATGGTATTTTGAATCAATGGTATTTTGAATCAAAGTGCTTGTGAGGAGGACTTTGAAAACCAGATTTCTCCCAGAAGGTTTCTTTTGGTTTTGTAGTGGTTTTTGTTGTTGTTGTTGTTGTTTTGTTTTGTTTTGTTGTTGTTGCTTTTTTTTTTTTCCCCCTGGATCTTGGCTGTTCTTGTCAAAATCTGTTGTTTGCTAGAAATCTACTAATAAATCTGTGTTTGGTTTTGGTTGGGTTTTTTTTCTTTGTTTTGTTTTGGTTGGTTTTTATGAACATAGCAATGTGTCTTGCAGCCACCAGTGTCTCCACAATGGGAAAATAAAAAATTACCAGTATACTGCAGAGAATCCCTAAACATGGATACACTCATTTAAAAAAATGTAGTTCACACAAGAACTGTTGTTTATAGTCTTGCTAGTCACTTTTTCTGAAGTACATAAAACTAACATCTTAGTTCTCTATATAGATTCAGGAGGAGCTTCAGATGAAGAAAATGAGAGGATCATGCATTTCGGATAAAATGTGAGCTCCTTGTTTCCCTGTATCTACTGGAAAAGTAGTGCAATCTACCTGGTCCAGCAAGCTTTGGGAATGTTACCAGGGCTTAGTGAAGCACCCACCAGGTTTGGGGGGAATATAATTATTCCTTCACAACTTACTTCAGGTAACCCAATTATAAGCGGTATCCAACTCTCACTTTACAAAGCAACTTCTTAGGGGTAAAACCCCTCTACTAAGTGCAGGATGTGGTTGTGCCTCCACTGCCTCTTTTCCAGTACTGTCCACAGCCCTACAGCAGTTCCTGAGTCTCTTGGCACCTTTTACGTTATCAGACAACCTTAAATTAAGATGATTCCTCCCGCTGCAGCCCAAGATTTTCAGGATCACAAACTCCTCATGGGATATTTAAATATATCCTCACTAAGTCTGACAAACACTCTCGTGCACTTGCCTTTTGTCTGCTTTTTTAAAGTTATGTCCAATACAAATGTGAAGACTTATGCTCTCAGAACTATAAGGTTCAGAAAAATAATTTGTGGGTGGAAAGAAAAGTTATTAAAAAATAAAACAGGAAGCTTTCAACTGTTTAGTGAAGCTAATGATTAAAGGTTTAATTATTAATATTTAATGATGGCTAACTGGCACATCAAGCTTCTGTATAAATTCGCCTGCAAACTGCATGTCCTAATGGTACAATACCACCAGGATCATCTACAGACTAGGGAGGACAAGTCCTCCAGAAGTGCTCATTCGATAGGAGACAAGGGGTCTGTTTAGAGGTACATTGTGCACCAGTACAGGTTAGCAGTTGACCTGCTGGAAAGCAGCTCCATGAAGAAGGACCTTGGAGTCTTGGTTGACAATAAGTTATCCACAGGATAACATATACACTTGTGACCAGGAAGACCAATGGTATCCTGGGGTGCATAAAGAAGAGTGTGGCCAGCAGGTCAAGGGAGGTTCTCCACCCTCTCTACTCTGCCCCAATGAGACCACATCTGGAATGTTCTGTCCCGTTCTGGTCTCCCCAGTTCAAGAGGGACAGGGAAACACTAGAGAGAGTCCAATGGAGAGCTACAAGGACGATTAAGGGATTGGAACACCTCTCTGTCAAGGAAAGGCTGGGAGACCTGTGGCTGTTTAGCTTGGAGAAGACTGAAAGGGGATCTTATCAATGTTTACAAATATCTGAAGGGTGGGTGTCAAGTAGAAGGGGCCAGTCTCTTTTCACTGGTACCCTGTGATAGGATGAGGGACAGTGGTCACAAATTGGAACACAGGCAGTTCCACCTCAACGGGAGGAAGAACTTCTTTACTGAGAAGGTGATGGAACACTGGAACAGGCTGTCCAGGGAGGTTGTGGAGTTTCCTTCTCTAAAGACTTTCAAAACCCACCTGGACATGTTCCTGTGTGGCCTGCCCCAGGTGATCCTGCTCTGGCAGGGTCGTTGGACTTGATGATCTCTAGAGGTACCTTCCAACCCCTACCATTCTATGATTCTATGATCTCCTCAGAGCTTTTCTGTGAAACTCCCATGAGCCTACAAAGTCTCGAAGGTCTTACTCCAGAAGTAAGTTTCAAAGTGAGCAGCTTATCAGAAAAAAAGAAACACTAAACATTTGCATGATTTGTCCTTGGAAAGCTGGATTGAGCAAACTGGGTTCAGCCCCAAGGCTTCAGCTTGTTTTGAGAGATGTTTTGTAATAATTGTATAAAGGCTATTACTATATGTTAAAATATAAATGTGTTAAAATATAAATCCCAAAACAGAACACAAATAAAACGAGTATGGGGAACCATGATAATCTCATATCATTTATCTGTGACTTCATCTACATCGTGGGTAATGACATATTTTATATCTCCAGCACTAGGGACTGCCATTTTTTGCTCCAGACCTGTTCTCTGTGGCTTTAGTTTCAGGCCTGAAGAGTCTGTAAACCCCATCTTTGCAGGGAAGGATGCGGCTGCAGGCATGCAGAAGAGGGGGCAGGTGACACTCCACACAGGCAACAGCCACAGCAGAGCGGGATGGTGGCCACCACAGCCCCTCTGCCCTCCTGTCCCACCCCAGGGAAGTGCCTCTCCCCACGTGCCACTGGACTGAGGCCACTGGCACCCACGCTGACGCAGATGGGAAGGTGCAGGAACCAACCAAGCAGCCTCCCTTGAAGAACATCTGGCTTTACAATATCAAAGTTTCTGCTGGCTGGATGTGAAAGCCTGTCACGGGGGATGTTTGTAACTGATTAACTAAGAAATCACTTGATATAAATAATGCTTTCCAAAGGGACTCCCACTTGAAGATGCATATGTTGTTATTTTAATTACTGTAATGAGCTTAATCTTACCTTTAATCTCATCTGTTATATACACAACATATATACATATAATAGAAAATTACATACACATATCTCGCCATATCTACATGCACACAGTGTACATAGACCACTGTGCATACTCTCCAGAGGCTGTCTAGCCCAGGGCTGGTAGACAGCCTCCTCTGGGGTACAGCACAACAGCAACTTGCTGGTAGTGCTTTCACTCAAGGTCACATGGAGGATTTTGGCCAGAAACACATCGCTGCTCTTGCTTGTTATCATGTGGGTCTCAAAAACGTATTCCTAATCAAATAAGGTAACCCGGAACCCAGCAGGACCGCTCGTATTAAGTATGTCCTCACTCAGCACAGGAGGTTTCTTGTTTCCTGCAGAACTGAAAGAAGAGTGTAACCCCTGCAGCCCCTCCTACTACCCTGGAGCATCACCTGCTTCAGGCCTGGGGGCAAGAGTTGCACTTAAATATTTTTGGAAGGAGAATATTACACCAGTATTTCTATCACTACAGCTCTCCGCTTCTAACAACAAGAGGTTTTGCATTTTGAAAGAAAATACTTCACCGGTCAAAGCAGCAAGATGATGTTTTATGTTTTTACAGGATGTTATTCTGACAGTAATATGCAACTGTCTTGATAACCTATACTCTTTTTCCTGTTGTGTCCATGTGACTCTCTTGAAACTAGGTTACTTGGTGTAATTAAAAGAATAGCTGGCTTTAAATTAGAAATTTCTGAGGGAAGAAATAATGAGGGGAAGTAATAGGCTGGATGATTCTATTTTATTTGTTCAGTCAGTAGAAATGAAATGAATTGCTTTAAGAGTTTACATGATAATCCTGGTGTTCAGTCACTTGCCCTTTATACAATATTTTTAAATGCAGGACTGAACAGGATTGATAATTGCAAATGGAACTGTTGTTGCTTATTTGTTTATTTGCTCATTGCCAGTATCTGTACTGCAAAACACTTCAAGGAATACTTTGCAAAGAAAAAAAATCTAGAAAAAGAATGTGTTTTAAAAGTGCAGCAATATGTTTTATATCAATTCTTATCTCTTTTTCCTTGTTTTGAAGGCTGCTTTAGGATAAACTGCTTCAACTTAAACCATACAGTGTAGTAATAGGATTGCTCCACTCATTTCCATGAGGCATATGTTTAAAATGCAAGTTTTCCTCCAAAGTTCAGATGTCTTAGATAAATGCACTACATTTTAGTGAGATGTGATTCTCATTTGGGCCACTAATAATTCTAACTGGCTTTTTTTCAGCAATAAATATGATTAATACAATATTGAAAAAATAAATCACTTTAAAATTATTATTATGTTTCAGAGCTGACAGAGATGGTCAATCACCTGTGAACTGGGCCTGGTGGCTGCCTGAAATACAAACTGTATCTGGCCAAAGTCATGCCATCAGGGTCTCCATCAACCCTCAGGCAAAGCTGCCAACGGATGAAGAATCATTTGCTTGGTAGTTTGCCCTGTTTTTAAAACTTGTGTTTCATTTTTATTCTGAATGTGGCTTTGGATTCCTGCTATTAGTTCTTTTCTTGTGTCTGTCCCTGCTACAGCATTAATGAGCTGACCAAAGTGAGGTCTTTCCTTATCTCTGCCCTATTTTTAAACTGTGTGCTGAAATCCATTATCACTTTTATCAATGCTGTACACAGAGATAAAATCTTCTCTTTGTTGCTTCCTTATTTCACATCCAGGAATTACCTCAGACCTTTTGATGCAGTCATATGCTGAAATACTTGGTAGGTTTTGACTCTTGTATTGTTTGCAACGCCTAAGAGGTAACACTTTTACATCCTTTACTATGTTTCTACTTTTTATACAGATCTTTCTGGCTGGCTTATTCTTATCACTGTTTATCACACAGACAGTGCCACATCACTTCAAGTTTGATTAGCACTGATTTTGTATTTACTTTCCAGGCCATTTAGGAAACCCAAGAAGCCCCAAAGAAAACATCAGTTTTAAAAGACAATTGTCTCACCAACAGTTACTTTGAACCACTCATCCAGCTCTTGACACACTGAAGCTGTGCTTTATTACATTATAATTTTTTTCTGATGATTAAAATTTGGTGCTAAGTCAAGCACTTAAAAAAAAAAATAGTACAGCTGTGATGTTACCGTCTAACAGCCAAACCTGTAATCTCATCTGAGGTTTCTCCGATGAGGTCTGTTTTTTTCATTAGACTGTTATGACTGGCACAGATAGTACTTGAATGCTTCATTTAATTGTTAGTCATTTCTTTATGCCATTAATTTTCTTCATGTCATCATCCGCTCTGCCTCACAGATGAAGGTATGAATGCCATGGTGAAGATGAGTGTATTAAGGCTTGCGCATGGACGGAAAGCCATACAAGACTATGTATGACAACATACAAGACAACAAGCAATTAACACCACCAAAGAGTCGGTCTGCAACAGGCTGGTTGCTGTTATATAGATGATGATTTGGACGAAGAGACATATTTGGTTAAATAAGCTTTCCATGATCCAGAGCAGAATGGTTTTGCTCAGCGAAGCTTGTTCTTTTCCTCACCCGTGTGATTATCACTGCTTAACTGCAGCTCAGAGCACTGAAGTAGGTAGTCTTTAGGATGTCCCTAAGGAATTCTGTTGGCACCCACACTTCCCTTCCATGTTCCCGCTATACAAACTCTTGAACAATTTACCGGCTGATCAGCCAGAAAGTACAAATTTTTCTTTTATTATTACTGCTGTGACTGACCTGCAGTAAGTATTATCTCACTGGGGATCAGCTTGCACATTACTCTCACTCAGAGCAGAGTCTGAGGGAACCTATGGCGCCACTGACTTCGCCATCTTCTGCTGCACTATGCAGCTGCAAATTACTCTGGTGAGAAGTTTCATCCTTTATACACTCCAGGAAGTCAATACAGACCTGCTGGGTCTATACTTGAACCTGCCTGTTTCTGTATTTGAAAACAATGGTATGATTGTTTAAACGAGGGTTGCCAAGATTGATATTATTCTAGGTAGTTTATGATTGCATGGGTCCCATTTTCACTTTTTAAATTTTGACATAATCTTACCAGTTCTTCCTTCCTCTGGAATTTCCCTGGTCTGCCAGCATGTGTTCAAAATGGGTACTTCTGCTTTTTTTTCAATGTTTTCATTCTTAACACTCTTATAGTATATAGCTAGTAAACGGACTTCTGAGGAAGGAGGTATTGGCTTTACTGTTTGGCCGCCCTGCTCATATTCTGCCCATTATTATCTTAAATTACTACTAATTGCTTTCTATTTCTCTTGTCTTCCCTCTCTTAAAACCTCATTTCATAAAATCACAGAATCACGGCTGGAAAAGACTTTTATAATCATCAAGTCCAAC
>WTSP01011363.1:0-62414 GCA_025331215.1 Actenoides lindsayi
TATAAATTTTAAAGTTATTATTTATTTTTTATTAAGACTGACTGAATAAAATACAACCTGAAGCTGAATGAAACTTAAATTTTAGAACTTCCTGGCCAACAATGAACAATAGAGAAAACCAAGAGTTAGTATTAGCCCCCAAAAAATCCATTATTAAAATATCATCATATTCAATATGCTGATTGCACTATCTAATTACATTTCTCAGGCTTGTTTCTTATAGTAGTATAAACAGACATGCTGGTTCTTCAAGTTCCATCCCATGATGAAATGGTCCTATAATTTCTTCCAAACTTAATTTTAAATTGTTATACTGTGTAGTTCCCACTGTTTCTGCTGAAGTCTGTTCCAGAAATCTCACCATTCAAGTGGCTGTGAATTTTTGTCGGGTAGATGCCGCCTGTTGAGTCATATTACGGGCATTAGCACATGGCACACATCTACAAAAATAAATAGCTTATAACTAGAGTATGCAGACTGAGTCTACTGCTAATCATCTCTATATTTTGGTACTTAAAGTACTGAATTACAAATTAAATCATAGGCTAAAAATGATGCCTCCATTTTCACTTAATAAGATTCCTTCAGTACCCATGAGATTCGTAAGAAATTAGATGCTATCTGAAAAGCTAGGATTTGCAATAATGGCCAAGATATTATGAGGATTAGAGGAATCTGAATGAACAATCCCTTAGCTCATAAAAGAAAACGATAAAGGATAAAAGGTAGCGTTAACTGTTCAGGGGTCTTGGCTATGTACTGAACTGCAGCTGCACCAAATTAAGAGTCACTCACTTGATCACTTAACTAATACAAACAACACGAAACCAAGTGTCTTAAGGTCTCACAAGCAGGATCTTCATGAAAACAAAGGTATTAATTGTGTGTTTAAATTTTTGTCCTGACACTGGCCTGGATAGAGAGTGTTCTGTAACAATTTCTATTCTGTGTACTTTTAGACCAGTTTAGGATTATTATTTTTTAAATGAAGGCTTATGTAAAGCCTCATATGGCTATTTTGGGGGAATACATTTGTCATAAAGCAATGTCTCACAAAGAATGTGTTACATGCTTTGTAAAGTATAATTAAGCTATGCTGCTGAGTTTCGTACCAATATTACTTCATCCCACTTCTTCAGAAGTAGTATCACTGGCACTTCAAACTAGCTGAAGCATGTAATAGTGACTAGAACGCTGTGCTCTGCTAGCAGGAATGTTAATATATTGCAGCATACTGTACTTCAACTTACATTGCCTTTGACTAGAAGAGATCTAGGGACCACTTTTCTCCTTATTTCTAAGTGATTCCGAGGGCAGCAGAACCCAGGACTTTGTGACTTTTACACAAAACAGAGCTGAAAGAAGTAAATTAAAGGTGCTAAATTTCTTCCCAGAGGCCAGTGGAAAACCTCTAGTTCAGGACTGCAGTTTGGGCCCTGGAAGGCTGTTAGAGAAATGGTAATAATTTGATTGCACTTTAATATTTATCAGACACTTTAAAAAATCTGTTTCCCATGGTCTGTCTGTAAAGATAGCAGAGTGAATTCATGGGAATTTTTCTTTTATAAAGTATGGCATGAAATTAGAGAAATCTTCAAAGCCACAGGAAATAGTTACTATTATAATAGTGTATTAGTAAAATGCTTATGCTACATTGGATATTTATTCCCAGACATAAACACTAGAAGAAAATCTATTTTATAATTAAAACTTTCTGTTGGCTTAGAAACCATTACCTGTTACAGGTGCTCTGAATTGTCAAGTATATCATGCAGCTGAAAAGACTATATATCCCCAAAGAGCACATAAAGTCTGGATAAGCAACAAGATAAATCCTTAACAGCAATAAAGTAAAATCTTACAAAGAGGAAAGAAACCATTAGGGTTTTTTTTGGTCAAGACTTCTTCAAAAACATAGGTACATGGATTACTAAGCCATTGTTTGTTGACCTCTATCTACTGATGGAAAGAAAAATTATTTGGCATAATAAATATGTCTTGGATGGATAGATGTATAGAGGATGGAAAATTAGATGTAGAGGAGAGAGATGCATTATTATGCCTTCATGCAATGGTTATGAATTTTATTACTTGTCACTTCAAACAAATTTCAAATGTTTACATGTCTTTTTGTCTGAACGTCACTGCTCCAGAACAACATACAAGTGTAGAGTCCAACATCCTAAAAAATGGCAAACAACAAAAGAACAAACAGGTAATAGTCAGTCTTTTGTGTCTCCTTTCTGCAAACTTTGATGGGTCTTTCTACTTCATTATCTGAATCTGTAGTAGTGTTTGCTGCTTTTCTCTTCATTGATAAGTAGGGACTACTGAATCAATGAAGAACCCTGGGACAATGGCATACTAATTGTACTGTCTGGAAAACCAAGAAAAAGTTATACTGGTTTTTTCAGCATCAACACTAACTGTTGAAGAGACAGCTAATATGTAGGTACAATTTTGTTGTCGATTAGCCTTGGTGAGCAGCTCAGCCCCACACAGCTGCTGCTCACGCCCTTCCCAATGGGATGTAGGAGAGAATCATAAGGGTAAAAGTGAGAAAACTCGTGGGTTGAGATAAAAAAACTGATTAATAGGTATAGCAAAAGCTGCACACAAGCAAAGCAGAATAAGGTATTCATTCATTCCTTCCCATCCCCAGCAAAGCAGGGTTTCATCCTGTGCAATGGTCACTTGGGAAGACACGTTATAACTCTGAACATCCCTTCTTCCTCCTTCTTCCCCATTGTTGATCATGACATGGGATATCCCTTTGGTCAGTTGGGGTCAGCTGTTCCAGCTGCATCCCCTCCCAACTTCTTGTGCACCCCCAGCCTACTCACTGGTGGGGTGGTAGGAGGAGCAGAAAAGCCCTTGACCCCGTGTAGCCCTGCTCAGCAACAGTGAAAACATCCCAGTGTTATCAACACTGTTTCCAGCAGAATCCAAAACATAGCCCCATACCAGCTACTATGAAGAAGGTTAACTCTATCCCAGCCAAAACCAGCACATCTGTGTATAATACGTACACACACGCAGGTGTTTTTCCTCTACTTAAACCTTCTTTTCACTTGGGCTAGACTGAGATGGGAAGTGAGGCTGTGTGTTTAAAAGGCCAAGTACATATACATATAGTAAGTGATGTAGTATTTCCATGGAATAATGTTTCATCAAAAAAAGTTTAGGAGGAAACACAAAATAATATAATGAGGAATTCCTATAATAGAAGACTAAAGTAGTCCCATTTATGTCAACTGTCAAAAGTCTGTTCTACCTTGTTGTAGTGAGGATATACAGCTTCCTCAGACAGAACTGCATAGAGCATTTTTGGCAGTAACACTCTGATGGTGAATATACACTCCCAACAGAAATCTACATGCATACACTACTCATACAGACTCTAAAATACAGACTTACAGATTACCAAGGTGGACCAAATAATAGAATATGAAATAGGCAAATATTTGAAGATTTCATCGCTTGAATGTCATTTGTGGTAGGCACATCTGTCAGATTCTCTTTGGTGTTGCACAGCTTCTACCTCATTGATGTGAAGGATCAGTGTATTTAATGATTGGGGAATGTCTTTTATGTGAGGCTACAGCTGGCAATATAGAGCTCTCAGATAAAAATCTCCAAATTGGCATAAAAGGAATCATGAAACAGAGACCCACTGCTAGAACAGCCTGCATGATCTCAGACCACAACAACTGGAAGACCTGTTAATTGATTTCATGGGTAAAATACTGAAACAGAGCAGAAAAAACCCAGCCTACTTTAATACAATTTGTTCAAGAATACTATGGGAAGAGTTTTAAAACTCTCTTACAAAAAAACTGAGGAGAAAAATTTCCACTGAAGTAGAAACAACATGTGCAATCACACACAGGAGAGGATTTAGGGAGTTTACATGAATAAGATAAATTTCCAAAATATATGAATAGTACTATACATAGATAAATATATTCAGAATATTTCACTAGATAGTCTTTCATAGGTAAGTACATCTTAAGTAATAGGAAAAGATCCAGACTTCTGTTGATAAACATTTTAAGAAGGTAAAATAGAACAAACATACATAATTTATAACACATACAAATTATATATTATAACCAGTAAGAATTTCAAAGAAAATGCTAAGGCAGGATAGTGGGGGAGCAGTGAAAGGATTAGAAATAGCCAGTGAAGGAAAGCAAAAACAGATTTGTAGAATATATAAAACTTGGCTTACATTAGTCCCTGTTCAGTGGGCTACAAGTGTATTCTGGACTGCAGCTATAAAATCAGTATATTTTAGCTGGAAACCACCCAAACAACTTTATTTCAAGAAAAAACATTTTGTTGATTTTCAAAGTGCCTTTTACCATCTTTGTTCTACCTTTAAAAAATATGTTTCAACTTAAAAATACAAATCCAGTTTGGGTGAAAGGGTCATTGTGTTTTGTTTCTAAAGTAAGAAAAAAGGCTTTGACTTTCCAGAATGTGTAAATAAATAAATAAGACCCATGTTTTTAGACAAAATGTCTTTGCCAATTCAAGCCTAATTTGGAAACAATTTTACTTCCTTAAAGCTGTTTGTCATCCTCTGTCCCCCCTCCCAATACATGCCTTACGTAATCGAGGCTGGGCAGAAATGCTGATCTATATTAGTCTTCAACCCTGGTCTGTATTACCTGCCTGGAGTCATTCCAAAGATTACTACAGCTGACTTCAATGTGCTTTTTGATCAGATCCTGAGTTGGGAAAGATTCCTGAATCAAGGTCTCTTAGAGCAATATTGTTCAAGGTAGAGAACAAATTATGAAGGTGAAAAACAAAAGGGCAACTGAGTAAAAGGGCTGATAGAGTGTGAAAAACCCCAAAATTGTCTAAGAAACTCAAACATGATGTAAACTAGTCTGGAGATGGGAGATTTGCATCTAATAGCAAGATGAATAAGTAACTTATTTGGTTATTTCATGTTTTTACAACGTAAATGTGGATTTAGTGATTCTTGTATGCAAGATTTTTTAAAAAACAGCATTAACAATGCTTAGATTTCTCATATTATGTAACAGATTCATTTGCATTCATAATATTTTGAGTGAGGCAGGCAGTGGTGTTTGCAAATTTTCTTTCCTGTATGTACAGTACTCTCCTACTTAGATTCACAAAAATACCAATACATAACCTATGCCATGAAGTATCTCTGAAAATAATGACAAGTCTGTGAGACAATAATGCCTGAAATAGTAGGATTATTCTAGGACTGATACAAAACATATTAAAGCCTATTCTGCCAAACAGCACATAATTTGGCCTGAGCTCCAGTAGCATCAGATAGAATGAAATAAGAGAGGATGATTAATTGCAAATGTACATCTGCAGCTGTTACAGAGTGCTATGTAGAATAGAATTGTTTAAAACAGTGCAATTAAAATGCAAGGAAAGAAAAATAGCACCTGAGCTACTATTAGTTTATCACTAGACACAATGCGTGCACATAAAGAAGCTACAAGTTGTGAATTGTAAAATGAATCAGAAAGCTAAGTCAATACAGTCTAGTTTCACAAAAAGGACGGTCTTCAGTGAAGCCTGTGCTTTTACAAGAAAACTGCATTACAGTAGTTTTATACTGTTTTACTATTAAAACATAAAGAGCATATAAATAAACATACAAAAAGCTAAGATGTTGTGAGTAGTTTATTATGTTTATGAAGAGTATGGAAGAGGTATTGCTTACAGAACTTCTAGTTTTTCAGTACAGCAAAAGTCACTTTTGGATCAAGCCATTTATCTTTGGTCTGTTTAACTAGTTTTCTTATCAATGACCTAAAAGCTATACAGGTGAGAAAGTAATATTTCAATTACTTTAAAGATGGACCATAAAGAAAAAATCTTTGTTTTGACAAAATTTCATTATCTATGAAGTTACTTGTTATTTTTAGCTCTCAGGAAAAAAAATTAAAAATCCTAATATTCTTCCTCACTGTTAGTAGTTTTCAGGTGAATGGTGCAATCTTCAAAAAAGTAAAGCAAAGCCTATAGGTCTTCAAATGATTATTTATTTGATTATTTATTTATTTTCATTTTCTTCTATCTCAACAAAACATCATCAGGCATGTCAGGATGGCAATAGATTTTCCACTATCAATTTGACCTTAACTGTAGTAAATAAAAAGCAATATATACCTGGAACCCCATTTCTGTCAAAGTGTATTATGATCTTTTGCTTTTACATTTACTTTCCCACTTTCTTTATATGCAGTTTATGTTTCAGGCTGGCCTCAATACTGCAGATTGATATATTTGGCTCTGATTTCAGATAACATTTAATCTTGACTCAAATCTCAAACCTATTTAGGAAGGGCTGAGGTACTTCCTTAAGGTTAAGTGCAAGTTTGTGTCCCCTTCATGAATAGCTATGAACTTAAATGCATTCCTGAATCAAGGCCAAGGATGCTGGTTTTTTTCATTGGCCTCACTCTGAAAGATTTCAGTGCAATAATTCTCAAAATGTAAAATGTATGTGTGTGATCACATATAAGCAAATGCACACAACATGCTGCTGACCTTTAAGACCTTCAAATCAGGATCTTAGATTAAATTATTTGAGGTATCTTTATACACTTATAAATTGTTTGATTGAACAGATTCAACAGATAATGAAAGGATAATTTTTTTCCCAGAGTTGCTCCACAGAAAGGCAGAAACATAGAAAGAGAAGAAACACTGATGCTGTTATTCTGACAATGCAGAAAGCAGGATACACTACTGCATTCGTTGAATTTGCCTCTGCTTCATATAGCATTTCTGAACCAATATGCAAAACTGCTTTCATAAACATATATCACAAAATAAGAAAGCATAAGAGAACATGAACGCACATTTGGTATTCCAGCTAGGTAAGCTTTAGCCACTGGTGAAGAGAATAAACAAAGGATTGTTCTGAATATTGTTGTGTTGCATATTTATCTAATTCTCTACTTTTATGATAACTACATTCATAAAATATGCTCTGTCACAATACAAATATATTTTTTCTCTACAGTACTTATCAACTCAATATCAGAAGTTTACCCTTTAGACAGATTTATGGAAACTGTAGGATTTGGATTTTTAATGCCAGAAATGTTGACTCACTTTGGATATATTTTGTTATATTTCTGAGGGAAAAAAGATAATAGACAATAAATAGCATATGAGCATTATGTAATGCTAGAAAGAGTTCCTTAAAGAAGTGCGATGCAATTTTATTTATTTGTCTAATCTCTGGAAACTCTAGGTTTCTTTGGACTCTTGTTGCTTGTTTGTTTGTTTGAAGCTTTTTTTTGCAGGGGGAGAGGGTGTGGAATAGCTCAAAGATTTCCACATCATTATTTTTACTCTGAAACTTGCTCCTTTTTTTTTTTGATAGCATACTTTTGCCACTGTAACTATTCACATTATTTAATATAATTATTATTTACTTGGAAAATTGCAACTGGAGACTTAAAATATAACAGAAATTCTCTTGGATTCAGCAAAAGGGCTGAGCTATGGAGGACAGACAGTAGTATTCTATAGCACAGGGAGCCTGGGCATTTAGATTTACATACAGAATCACTGAATTTTAAAGTCACTTAGGTCAGAAAAGACCTTTAATATCATTGAGTACAACTGTAAATCTAACACTGCTGTGTTTACCACTAAACCATGCCTCTCAGCACCATATCTATACATCTTTTAAATACCTCCAGGGATGGGGACTCGATCACTTCCCTGAGCAGCCTGTTCCAGTGCTCTACAACCCCAAATACAGTCACAATAATACAAGCTATTGGCAACAGAATACAGGTAGTGCCCCTTTTCCTTTGTATGAAGCTCCTTAGTAAATTGAAATTGAAATAAGATCATTTGGCACAACAGTGCCATCTAGATCTGTGAACCTAGTGAGGAACGCAAGAACAACATTATGGTACAATCACTGTGAGGAAAGAAAACCTGGGCTGCAAGGTGGAGATAGGAACTGGCCAGCACTGTAAAACTATTCTTTTTTCTAAATTAGCATTCAACCAGCCCTGAGTCAACATGATGCAGAGGCAGTTGCTCTATCTGGAGCACCAAAGTTTATGCATTTTTAAAGTAAGTGGTGTTGCACTAGCTAAAACTGAAATACATAGTTGAATATTGTTCTGTATGTTCTTAATATAAATATAGTCCAGTATAATAGTCCAATATTCATACTCTTGATAAAATTAATATCAATTTTGTATAATACATATAATACACGAGACTTAATTACTTAAGGTTAATACAGTCATATGTGAAATTTAGGCTTTTGATCAAAACCAATATGATTTGGCAAAACCATTTTACCTGAGCAATATTATGTTGCACTCTAAATATCTGTCAGCTGACATGCGGAAAAAAACCCAATGAAACCAAACAAAAACAAACAAGAGGATGAGGATAATCTGTGTGTTTCTGAGGACAGATGAGGAATTATTTGAAATTCTGCCTTTACAGAGTATTTTTGTTATGGAAGGAATCAGTTGGTTTCTATCCCCTGAATATAAACCTCATTTGTCTAATCCAAGTTTATTTAGCAAACACAAAGCTTGTGCAAACTCTAGGCTTGCTAGAGTTTGCTTCTTTTTTGGAATGAAGTCACAGATCATGTAAAGATTTTCAATTAATCTATTATATCTTGTCCATTAAATAATAATTAAAGAGGAAAAAAAATATCTCCTTTTGTGCCTAGTAGAAAGCACAAGGAATTGGTCTTGATGCTGTAGACAAAGGAATAAATATTTAGAACTTGTCATGACCTTTTATATATCTCTACTGTATTAGAGCCTGCTGTTCAGAAGAAAAATATGCTTTTTAACTCCCAGCATAGATTTATTAGGTACAATGAGATGTGCTCCACCATTACAAAGCCAAAAATAGCACATTCATAATGTCATATGCTCAAATGCTTCTGCAGTCTCAGAGGATCTTTCTTATTGCATCAGGGCAAGTGAAAGATTTACAAGCACAACAGAAATGGCCTTTAGAAATCCCAGGTATTAATGACAGTTTTTTGATAATAGCTTTATTGCCTTCTATTAAGAACTTTATTACATCAATCTAATATAATACTACTATATTACTGCTATAATACAATATGATGAATGAGTATTACCTCTCCCATATTGCATTAACACCATATTAAGTTAATTGAATGCAGTCACAGCTTAGCATGATGGATGAGATGCACACTATTGTCAGCAATTACATATGAAAAACAAAAGTCCATTATTCCTATATTTTCTCACATTTATTCTGTTGAAGATAGTTCTATATAGTTCCTCAAAAAATTCTAACACTGGTTGGTTTTTACAGCACTTTGCATTTATCAGACCACTCTACAAAAAAAAAAAAAAAAGCCAAAGTCTTCATTTAGAAATAAGCAACTGAGAGCTGATGGGATTTTCTGCTAGGCAGATTCATTGCAGTGTTGTGAACAGAACTTGCACGTCTGAACTCACTGGCTACTGACCTAAGTATTGGTGTTATGAGCTGAAAGAGGAATCCCACTGAAGTTACTGAGATGAAAAATGTGAGATTTCTTAGTTTAGCATCATCCTCCTTCATGATCTTTTTCCACGTCATGAGCAGGCCACATCGTACAGAGGTACTTTAACTAAGTCAGGAAGACTAATTCATATCCAGAGAGCTCATCACTATTCTTTTCCCAGGTTATGATGGCAGTATGTCATACAATAGAAAGCAGTATTGTGCTTTGTAAGTGGGTTTTTTTCCTCTGGTATCTGAAATAAAGCTTGGCATTTGCATAAAGGACACAGAGGCCATTCGTGCAATATGATAGCGATAATGATGTGATTCTCTGAATTTCTGATGTTAGAACTCACAGGCTAACATCAGTACCACAAAAACTGCCAGAAACAACTTGTTTCCCTGTCTCCTACTGATGAACTTACCAATGGTGTAGCCTATCATATTTCTAGGCATTCTTTTATAGGTAAAAAAGATATGAATGTATTCTAGTTTGCTTTAAAATCTCTAAGCATATTTTAAATATAATTATGCTATGTAGAAATAATAATAATAAAAAAATAAACACACAAAAAGCAACAAAACAGAACAAAATGAAACAAACAAAAAACCCAAACCCAACAAACAAAAAACACCACCTTCCCCCCCAACCTAGAAGAGAATGTTTAGAGAAGGAATAACTATTTCAGTAACACAGATGTGATCTCTAGGTTTTTGAAAATATAGTAAAATTGTCCAATGCACAAACCTCCTGATTTGTGTATAATTATTAACTTAAATCTTTAGTGTAGATTCTCAGTGTATGCATTGGAAGTTAACACCTTGAATATCAGTGTCACATCTGTTTAGAATCATAGTAGCACCATGGTAGAGTGATGTTATGCATCACCAATCTACAGGAAAAAAAATTAGTATATATAGTATCTATCATACTGAATAGAAAATAAGTTTTTCATTGTGTCTTTACATCTACTTTGGAAAAAAAAAAAAAAAAAAGGAAATTTTTTCAAACACTCCAAAGACTTTTTTATGTGAATCTGCACCAAAGGTTCAATATCATTCTTTCCAAAACTGAGTTAGTTTTCCATAAAAACACTTGCACCTGTAAGCTTTTCTATTTTCCCTTATTTGAAATAAAGAACATGAAGGCTAAGATCTATTTTAACATTCTGTGCAGATACTTAAGAATGTAGGAAAATGTTAAAAGCAAGTCCTTCAAACACACTGCTTTCATGAGAATAGTATTCTAAAAAATTACATTACAGTGTCTGAGTCAATTGTGTCACCCTGATTAAAATTTGTACAAGAATAATTTGTTCTTAATAAGAAATATGCTGACTGTCCTTTTGGCATAGTATGCCAAATTGAGAGAAACTAGTTTGAAGATTAATAAATTTTACCCCTTATACTAGCTTTGCATCTTGCATCCTTAAGGGCTGTTGTCTCTGAAGATGGGCAAGTGGCTTTGTTGCTGCCTATTCTCTCCAGAGATTTTTGCTGTGGTGAGGCAGATGTAAAATTTCCTAAAGTGCTTTCTGAAAGCTGTACCTGTAGATAGTGTGAAGGGATGCTGTAGATCTTGGGAATGTCATTGTAAGAGCTCTTCTCCTGAGAGCACCTCTCTCTTTCAGGGTTATGCGAGTTACACTCTGAAAGCCTATGCAGTGTCTCTCCACTTGGAACATAGCTGAATTTAGATAAAGCTTTTGCTGTATTCAGCTTTCACTGAATTACCTAGTTAATTAGATTCCTGATTGAGCCATGACAATTTGGCCTTGGAAATGCAGGAGAAATGTCTTTTTAAAGTCTTTACGCGAATGTGTGTCTTTTCGGAATTTTGCCAGTTTTAATATGGACTTATAATTATTCTCTGGCATTTAAATCCATATGGCTCACTCTCTTTCATTCTTCTTGTGAAATTCTTTTCAATCTGAAACATAGCTTATGAGGTCTTCTTTCCAGTGAAATTCTGTGTACGGAGTTAATTGTCAGTAACAGATATTTTAAAGACCCACCAATGACACATGAAAAACTTTAAAATCATTTCATTTAGAGTTACTTTAGAACATATACATTACATTTTGTGCAATTATCTTCCTTCTTTTTTTATTATGAAGAACATTTGCATGTAAACAAAATTGATGCTCATCTGCTTCTGTTGCTTATTTCTCACCTTAAGCTATAATAAATTTGAAGCCTTATGATTATAGTAGCTTCTTTGGACATGTTTATTATGTCACAAAGGTAAATTTATATCTTCAAGCTGAGAATAAGGAAAAAAGAACAGATGAATGCTTAAACATCAGAGATTTTGTTGATAAGCAGATATGCCTAGCAGTGGAGAAGGTTGAGAGAAGACACACAGGAATTGACATAAAAAGAAAATAATTTCAAACAATACTTGTTTTCCAATATTTTCAAGGGTAAGTCAAAAAGTTATTCAAATACAGGGATACAATATCCTGTGAGGATGGTCAGCGAGTAATACTATACTTTGATTTCATAAGTAATTTCAAATGATCCTGAAAATACATTTGAATTCTGTGTGGAAAATAATTTCTACCTAAAACTTATTGTTTTAGGAATGCAATGCAGCAGGTAACTGACGCTCCAAAAACACGCCCTAGAAGCCTTAAAAAAACCAAGAGAAACCAAACTGAATTGACCAATCAGACAAAAAAAAACCCCAAACCAACCAAACAAAAAACGAAGCAAAGCTACCCAACAACTTTTCAGGAGAAAAGTTAAATAACATGACTATACAAGCTGGCATTTCATCAAGGAATCTTGACTGACACTGTTGAGTGAAAAGGACTAGACCATGATACATGGGCTTATAAAAACAGTCATACCACTTCATTATAAAGTGCCATCCACATAATAGTACTTGAAATATATTATACTCTTATTTGATTACATGCTTTCTTCTGGTTTTGAAGAACAGTTATGACTTTAAGGCTTCACACTAAACTATTCTCTCTTGAAAATTGTTATATGGAGTGCAATATCATATAGAAGTTTTCTTTCCCACCATATCCTTATTTGTTTCATTTTGATTGTTTTAATTTTTTTTCCCACCGTTTCAATGTCAGTCTGAATTAGCCAATGTAAATATATAAAAGCAATTCTGTCATCTATCTGGAACACTTACATTCTACATTTTTACTGTAAAAGGTCTTGTAGGAAAATAACCAGAAGCATGTTCTTACTGCTATATGAATTTGACATCTCTGGGAAAATGAAGGCCCACTTGTTTTTCTTTTTCTTCATAATAAAGTGGATACAGAGACTTAAATGGTTTAGGATATCCAGAAGACATTCACAGTTCTGAGAAAAAGATACAAGAGACCTAGTAGTTTTCTTAAATCCTGTACACAAGTTGCTGGGACAATGTTTACTTACTAGTATCTTTTTTCTTTTGCGGTTTGGTACAGATATATAAAATGTGCTCTCTGGGCTTTCATAAAACATATTAGGTTATATGGTAAAAAACAATAGGTTGTTTTTGGTTGGTTTGGTTTTTGGTTGGTTGGTTGGTTTTTGTTTGTTTGGGGATTTTTTTTGGTTTTTTATTGGAGCAATTCTATATTTAAATGTAAGACTACTTATATTTTAATCATTCAAAGAAAGTAAATAAGAATGTCTTCATAATCCAGGCCTTATAGTCTTATTCTTCTGACATCCAGGCCTTATAGTCTTATCCTTCTGATGTCAAATATCTAGTAATCTTTTAATAAGTGATGTATGTTTATCAGAAAACATTAGAAGCAAGGGACCTGCCGCCACACTAGATAGGATAACGCCATGGCTACACTACACTTAGCCTGATATGTCTAATGAGAAACATTCTTTTAATTCCTTTAAGTCACAACATTTGTTTTGATAATTCTAACACTTTTTTTTTTATTATTAGTTTTATTTAGGAAAAAAAAAATTGGTTATTAAAAACAATGTGTGGTGATAATAATAGTAATTACCCACTGTAACTAAAGCAATAATTTGATTTAATGGGACTGAACTCAAATATCTTTATATCAAAGGGAGAAAAAGGTTTATGATCTAATCCTTAATGAGGCTTTTGAAGTATATTTGTTGTAAAATGAGTTAAATTCAGTCTTGTACTTTACAGAATCTAATAGAACAACTTATCAAGAAGATTACAAATGTTGTAGTCTTATCAATAAGTTGATCTGCACTGTTAAATTTTAACAGTGAGAAAGAGATTTACATCTGTATTATATATTTTATACACATATGAAGAAAATGAAAAGTTCTTTTGGAACATTATACCATGTAATATATTTTTATGAAAACTAGTTGCAATTTTAATTAGTTTGTATCCCCTTGAGATTAGAAAACCTAAAGAACAAAGAGTCAAATTCACGAAAATATGTTTTGGTTTTCATTAAGATATAATGATACCCTAATGCTTCTTGATTCTTTTCGCAGTCAAAGACTAACAATAACAGATAGTAAACAGTACAGATTTTTTCATTCTGAGATGTCAAATTAGCAACATTTTTTAACTACGACAACAGTTATTTTTTATGAAAATTAAGAACCATGCTTCAGTAACAATGTAAACATTTTTGAACATTCTTTTGATAGACAATTAAACATTCTGTCCATCAAAAAATATCTAACTACCTTCCCAGAAAGAAGAAAATTTCTTAAGGTAAGGTAGTGGTTATTATTCTAAAATTATTATTAAATGATTATATACCTCTTCAAAACAGTATCTTTACTAGGGGAGGAGCAACAATTTTACTGTCTTGTATCGATAGAGGGTGAAGTCCAGTGGACCCAAGTCAATACACTGGAGCTTGCAGTTAAACAAACAAAAAAACCCAACTCCCAGTATATAAGCATATTGGGTATTTATTCTCTGTGTTTCTAAGGATATTTCAGTTTCTGGTATCAACAGAATTCATATCTGCAAAAATATCTACAGACTGGTATGCAAAGTCTTCTGCTTGTCTCCAGCTGTTTTACAGGAAGTGACATGTCAAATTTCATCTAAATGTTAAGTAACTGTGCTTCAGTCCAGAATCCTGTACATCTCTCTCCTTGGGTGAGAGAGTTTCACAGGTTAGTCTCTGTGATAAGCCTGGCAACCAGCTGACACCAAGTAAGTAAATACTGTGACTGATTCCTGTGTTCAACTGATACTGTCATTATTCAATTCTAAACTCCATGGCAAGCCAAAGACCATTACAGATGTAATCTCTTTTATTAATAGTTTATGATAAACCATATATTATGTTCCCTTTAAAACAATCTGACTGGGTATCAGAAAGTATTAAGCAAAATCTCTATATTGGCCTTCTCCTTGTTGCTGATCTCTGGGTCACCCTTTTATTACTGTTCTATAGTTTCTCGCTACTTTCAGTTTTCAGCGTTTTAAAAAATATTTTAGTTTTTTGCTGAAATCAAAAGTAGCTTTGAGGTTTAAAAGCCTGGTGGTGTAGGTTTACTAAAAGGAAAAGATCTATCCTGTCCCCTGACAAAGCCCTGAAGATTTTGTGGCACTGACACTGTATGATTAGACACAATTTCCTATATGCTTGCAGCTTGGTACAGTGATTGCTAATTAATTAATTATAATAACCTGGATAGACTGATAGATAGAATATTTAAGATTCACTTACTAAGATACAAAAAAAGGAAAAAAATACACCAAATAACAACCAAAAAGGAAAAAAAACCCACCCCAAAACAAACAAACAAACCAAACAACAAAACAAAACAAGAAGGAAAGCATTGCCATACATGAAACATTCTTAATTCTAAAGAAATAAGTACTAAGAATTATAGCATTCTACCATACAGGGAAAAGCATAGTGAAAATGAAGATCATAGAAAATATGGAACATGTGGGAAAAATAACAATACTTAAAAATGAATAATTTTGTTTTGTGTGAATAGCACAACTAATTAAATTTGTCTAATTTAATGTAGTACAGTTTTCTTGACATTTTCAAAAGAACTTGTTTTGTATAGACTACAGTTTACAACAGGACAGATGCTTTTATATAGGTAAGCTATCTATTCTAGCATGCTACCTTTCAACTGATTGTTAAGGTAATGAAAATATGCCTCCAAATTGTGTAGGCACTCTTCTTGAAGAAGCAATAGTTTAAACATAAATTCCTAATGTTAAAAAATATATTCCTTATTCAGAGATGATAACATTTGAAAGAGTCTCAATACTATATGAATTCCAGCCATAAATGGAATTCAAGTTTTCCTTATTTTTGTATATAATTAAAAAAAATAAATAAATTCAAAAATACTTGTTTTCCAAGTAGTTTAATGTAAAAGCAGGGCATTGTATTACACTCAGCATTATCTTCCACTTTGATTAATATGGTACTATTAAACAGTTCACTTCATTCAGTCTCTTAATTCATCTAAAATGTCATGCTTCAGCCTGTCTGTGCCAATGCATCTTTAATAGAGCAGTGGAAGGGAGTGGAATTTTGAGTAACAGAGAAGAACCAGGGGCTGCTGATGTATTAGGAACCAACAGGGAAACACCTGTAAAACAGGAGAAAGGAATTGGGGTATGTTCCTCTAGTAAGGTGTAATGGTTGATAGCCAAAACGAAATACCTCTGTGCCACTGCATGGGTATCATCTGGAGATGCTGGAAGCCACTGTACAGCTAGAAAGCTACCATCTAAATGACATCACTGAAAAATATCAGGACAAATCTGTGGTGAGATGACCTTGGCTGGCCACCAGGTGCCTACCAAGCGTCTCTATCACTCCCTCTCCATCAAAAGGACAGCAGGAGAAAAGCTCATGGTCTGAGATAAGTACAAGGAGATCACTCAACAATTGCCATCACAGGCAAAACAGACTTGACTTTGGGAAACTAATTTATTGCCAATTAAACAGAGCAGGATAATAAGAAATAAGAACTAATATATAAACACCCCCACTCCTCCCTTCTTCCCAAGATCAACTTTAATCCCATCTCTTATACCATCTACCCACAAAGTGCTGTAGGAGCATGGAGAATAAGGAGCGTGGTCAGTTCATAATGTTTCACCTCTGCTGCTCCTTCTTCTTCATGTTCTTCTTCTGCTCCAAAGTGGGGTCCTTCCCATGGGATACAGTCTTTCACAGACTTCTGCAAATTCTCTTACAGGCTGCAGTTCTTCAAGAACTGCTCCAACATCAGTCCTCTCCATGGCAGCTTTAATTTACAGTAGAATCACAATACAAATACAGTGCTCACTGTCAGACTTTATGATATGCTCACTGTTATGATGCTAGGCATCCCCAGACACCACAAAGGAGTATGTGAAAAAAGCTTGGATAAGAAATTAAGAGAAATAATTTGAAATGGAATGCTGTTTTTATCACTTTTCTGTTTAAAACACCTATTTGAAACCAAATCTGAATACTTGTTAAACAAAATAAACTCAAGACTACTCAGAAGTGTTTCTCCACAGATGTGACAAAGAATTATGTCAGTAGAGGAGCTAATGTTCTCACCTTATTTTAGATATGAAGGAGGTTTGAATGCAATGAAAGGAACTAACAATGAGAAATTACCTTAACATTTCAAATGGTTAGACTGAATTTATATTTTGAATCTCCAAAGAATACTGTCCGACAATAATTACATGAATAGTATATGATGTACTGTATTAGATGTCAAAAACTACAAATCCATATGTTATCTCAAAAATGAATAATTTTAATGTTATTTATTTTCGTGTAGACAAATCCCATATAAAATTAAAATAAAAATATTTCTGATAACATTTTTGGACTAAAGTTCAGATAGTAACAGTGAGTATGTATTATCAGGGTTACTCACTGAGCATAGAAATAGCCAATTTCACACAAAATACAGTACTTGTCCAAAATTGCAGTGAAGTATTGTACACAATGAAAAACATTTTTGAAAAAAAAAGCAGAAAACAAAAAAATGAGGCTGTGGAAAAAGTCATACATCAGCAGAGTAAAGATGTTGCAGCCAAACATGTTACCAAACAAAGTTATTAAACAGGATTAATAGGAAATTTGTCATATGAATTACATGGACTAAATGACACTATTTGTATAGAAAGTCTGTAAGAAAACCCAGTTTCTGGAAGCTACATGTAGACAAAATTAAATTTAAAATTCTGAAACAATTTTAGGAAGACCTTGATAGGCAGTGCAAGACTGACTTATTTCATTCAAGCAAAACTGTTTTCTGACATGTACCAGCTGTGCTAAAACACCATTAAAAGAACTGGATATTATGGGTTATCTTACTGCTATGTGACTGCTCTAGATACCAATTTAAACACAGTGAAACCAGGATAACATGTTGGGCTTCTCAAATTAAACTAGTTGCTTTAGTAGGAAGATGTGTTAAAATTAAATATGCATTATTAGCTCTAATATGTTTTTACATTTCTGAAACTATGCATTTGGAGTCACAGTGAGAGAGCAAAGGTAGTAAAAAAAAAAAGACTATGATTTCAAGTTGTCTTTACACAATGCATTCTTTTAAGAGTAAAGCTGACAGAGTGGGTCTATTCAAAAGTTCTTCTAGTCTTGCACCCTCTTTAAGACAGCAGCCAATAATGGAAAATCAGGAACATGAATATGGAATATACATCATAGCTCTTAATAATCTCCTAAACATCAGAAAGTTTTTGTTCAGGCACTTCTGTATTTAGTAGCCCTGAACAGATTTTTCTTCAGGCCATTTGTGCAGTCAGGCGTATTTTGTAGCAGACAATAAGCTGCATATTATAAAATCACAGTAACAACTCACAGTGTCTAGGGGAATATCAGTGTTGTGAAAGCTACATTTTGGGCATGAACCTTTCAATAATTTACTTTAAATGAAAATTATCATGTTATCTTGCCTATTAACTTCTGAGCTTTTACTTGCTTCACGTTCAAATGCTTGTAACTCCAATAGACAGAAATATCATTAAGATTGCTGCATAATAGTATCAGAATAGCTCCTTCAATCCTTTTTACACAATACTGACAAAATGTCCCCATTGGACTTCTGACTTTGACCCTTTTCTCTTTGCAGGATTCCACATAAAGCGGTTTTCTTTGCCCCTAGATTATAATATAATGATATATATTACTATAATATAATAAATATTATGTATTATAATACCAATTTTAGGGTTTCTTACTTTCCCTTCCCACCAAGAAACTGATTCACAACTGGCTATTGTCTTAGTTTTGTGATCCCATCACTGCATCACGAATTTCTAAACCCCACTCTTCCCTGCGTTATTACCGTTGCTGCCACAGATGGCAACCTGAAACCAAGGGAGATTTGTTCCAGATTTTGCAGAAAGGTTGAGATATCAAAGATATAAACACTTTAAAAAGTGTTATTCAGGATTTCATTTAGACACGTGAAGAAAATGTCTCCGTGAGACAATGATTTGTTGCCTAAATACTAAACCAAAGTATAATACCAGTTGATTAAGCAAAAAAGGCAACAGAAAAAAAAAAAATAAAAAAGGAATGTAAATAAACAAATGTACTAATTTGATGCCTCAGCTATACATGAAAGATGTCCTACCATCTTTTCTTTGAAAATCAATAATCTATTTTGTACAGTACTCTGTACTACCCTTGTGACTTCAGATTCCTCAAAAGATCTACAAATGGATTTAATGCATAGTTTCTTATTTGCAGCCATAAATTGCTTTTCACATCTATATAGCTCACCTTCTTTTTTCTCTGTTTTCAATTTTACTTGCCATTTGTTCTGTTTTATTCTACTCTGTTCTACCGAGATGAACACTTTTCAGTATTCCATGCATAAGTCATTATCCCTTATTGTTGCTCAGCGGGTCCTTTGGCATCTCTATCTTAAACTGAGTAATTAAAAGAGCTCAGAAAATCCTTAACCTGAGCTTTCCACAAAGCAGAAAAGTGCATTGTTCCCCCAGTGGCTGCTGCTCAAAGGAAAGTAGGAAATTGAGGAAACAGGACAATTAAACTTTACACCAGTACCTCATATTTTATTCAGTGTGATCAGAGAATACTTGGCTAGTTCACCACCATGGGGAAATTTTTCATGTTGATTTATAGCAGTAGTTCCTACTTCTAACGTGAAGAATTCAGATTTTTAAAATATATCATGACTTTCAAGTACTTCTATGTAAAAAACTGCTCAGATAACCAGCTCTCATCCTAAGACTATCTATGATACTATTTAAAGTCATGTGGTGAAAGAGAAAGTGACTGAACATTATTTGAATGAGTACGGACCTCCAAAAGCTAAATACTAAGTACTTCAACAGATACCGCTATTTTAAATTGTAACATATTCTTCAAGCCATTTCACATACAAGTAAGTGAATCTTCCTATCTTCTTGTCAATCATTCTAATTCAAACAAATATTTCAAAACAACCTTAAACAGATACCTAGGGAAGAAGACACTATGTTCATCTGGCTTTTGTTTTAGTTCATTATAAGAACTAATAATGTGTCAAATAATATTTCATAATATTTTATGTTGTGAATGACACAGACATGTAGAAATTTTCAGATCCTTGGATATGATATTTATTGATTTAGGTAGTAAATTTAAAAACTACTTTCGTTCTGGACTCAATTCAGTGAGACTGCACATCTGCACAGAGATAAGCACAACTGTGTTTCATGAATGTGCAACAAGTTTCACACTATGGCATATTTCATGGTGTAAGACATCATAAATCAGGTCAGTAAGTAATCCTCCAAGTTTTATGCAGGATTAATAAATTTCTTCTCTACATGACTTTTCATTTTGGCATCCTAAATTCGTGATAAATCATAAATTTGATTTTATACACTGCTTTGCTAGTTAACTTGAGCTATTGTGTAGTCCATCTTTACATTACAGCTTTATACTATGGTATTAATACATGTCCTTTCTCAACAGTTTCAAGATGTTATATCAGCAGGGAAACCTTTTACTAAGCTTAATAAAATTATAAGATTGATTATTTTAATATGAACTACTTTTTTATTATATAAAAATTGGTTTACTCTACAGGTGGGATGATGTGTCCATTTTGTAACGCTCTGAAAAGCATTTTTGTTGTCATATGTGTCAATGACAAATCATGAAATTCAACAAATATTTCATAGTTAATTAAATTTCTAAATTACTTTGATTTTGTGCACATCTTTTAACATAGGATTTTTACATGAATGCTGCTCAAAATCACTCTAAAACTAATGAAGAACTAAATTCTCCAGATATTTGCAATGCTTATAATAGGTCATCTTGTTTCTGGACTGTATTGAGTTACATTAATTATCTGTCAGAAGGTAATTTCTACCTCTATGATTTACACTGTGGTGTTATTACATATACTTCATTATTTTGATTGTAGGATCTTACTTCATTTTAGAAGAGTTGGTAAAAACTTAATTCAAAAGGAGTGCAAATTCAAAGGATCCTAAAATGCTTAATACTCAGATCAGCTGAACTCCAGCAAGAGCTGGAAATCCAGTTCCCACTATCTTACCTGGTTGCCTTTGTGCTACTTCACATAGCTCACTCCCAGGGTACCATATCTGGATGTGAGCCAGTCCTCAGGTGACTTAACCCCATACCACAAGATCCAAAGGTGGGCCAGTCTTCTTCCTCCATTTATGCAACAGCCCTTTGTTTCTAAGAAAATTGTCTCTGTCATATGTTTTGAACATACCAGTTTGGCTAACTGGAAGAAGAATGTGGTACAGACAGGTACTGGAAAGTACATTATGTACCAACATATTTAGATAAAGTCTGTGGAAATACCAGCTTCCATGTTTATAATAGCTTTACCTTTTGAGGTAAACTCAAGCTGGGACATTTTGTGTATCCCAGTTAGGAAGAACAATTGATGCTGTGTCTAACATAAGTTATAAAAATCCGTTTATTTACAAAAAAGTGCATGTTTCCATGTGCAGACTGCATACCTTAATTAAAGACAGCAACTTGTTTCAAAACCTCTCATCTCTCATGTCCTTGTATGAAGGTTGACAAGGCTCCGTGAGATGTTTTGTCCCCCCTGTTCACTAACAATACCTCCTCTCCAGTAATATCTTATTGAATGCACTCTGGCCAGAGAATTCAAGTTTATTTATTGCTGTCCCACAGTCTAAAACACAATGATGCCCACTGGAATTGAGATCAGCTGACAAAAATACTGGTATTTGAATGCAGTTTGAAATAAACTTCTATTAATTGGAAGATTTTTTCATATATCATTTCAGTTTCCTTTTTTTTTACCTCCCTCCTTAGAGGCATTAATAATCTATAATAAATTAATAAAATAATGTATGCCAGAATATATAATCCTGACATTTATTTACATGCACCAATTCAGTCCCTGAGGTACATAGCATGCATTATTAAACTCTGAACAAATACATATTAAATTAATATCTGTAATTAACTGCATCTGTTAAGGAAATGTTTTGCTATATTTCACTCTCTGTAATTTATTGCACATACAGTATGAAATCTAGAGTGAGAAACGATAAAAACGGGAAGTGTATTAAATATATATTTTGTTGCACTTGAAGCTAAACAATATTTTAATTTAATGCAACATTTATAAGTACTTTAATTCTATGTGCTTCAAAATTTGGAATGGCAAACTGCTTGTCTTCTTGTACACTCTATTAAAGAAAAAACAGAACAGAAATATTTCAAAAGGTAATTACACTGTATTTTAAAATTTTAAATATAGACTATGATGGGCAGAATTATTCTGTAATCTGTGCACCTGAAAGTCTCATTCTGAATTTTGATTTTGCAAATCAGGTTTCTGTGTCAGTTTTCCTTTCACCAGTTCAGGCACAATTAATAAGTGTGCCTATATCCAGTGGGGCTGACCATTTTAAATTAAGTCACAATTTAGCTGTTCAGCATCTCACTAATCATGGTGGCAGAATTTTTACATTAGATGGAGTAGCAGTGTCAGGCCAAAGCTGCAATAGCTTCAGGCAGTGAGAGTTTTAAGTAGCTAGAGCAAATTCCTCTTCCCAAGTGAGAACCATAGAGTGACTTTTCATGTCGTGCTGTCAATATAGTTCTCTTTAATTTCAAAGTAGGAGGAAAGAAAAAGAAAAAAAAGCAGAAACTATTTTCAACACCATTTCCATATGTTCATATTTACAAGCCAGAATGAACAATGGTAAAAAATACTAGTGAAAATAAAAATCCTGATTCAGAGAGTCCTGGCTAAAATTGTATGGGTAAATTTAAATTCCTGACTGCTTAACCCTTAGATTTCCTGAAGTGATACTTCAAAGGATGTCACCAGGACAACAAACATCTTGGAGTCTGTCTAAGGTCAAGAACACTGATTCAGCAAGAACAGCCTGCCACATTGGGATATATTAATTTCAGAAACTAAATATTGCTTATTTAAAATAAAATTCAACCTATTGAATTATTCAATAATAGTTGATTACATTGGGTAGAAAATCCCTCACTAGCACTCACTCACATTAATGAAACAGGAAACACTGTCAGAATAAAGGTATAAATGCAGCTAAATTTGCAGTCAAAAGTACTTTGCACTTAACACCAAAGCATATGCAATTAGATAGTGCAATTTGACAGTGCATGAAGCACAGTGAACATGGAAGATCTATCTAGTGTTTATTGGAAACTAATTCTTATGAATAGCCTTTCTAGTCCAGGTATTTTTATAAGGAAAATTGATTATGGCATTTACATTCTCATTTATCGGCATTGTGTCATAAAGAAGTGAGTTGATTTGAAAGATGAATCACATGCAGTTTTTCTGTCATGATTATTGATTATCTTTCAACCTATAAAGACTGTGTAAGGTTAAAAAGCACTTAAAGATTTATTACCTTTATAGATCTATCTTTTCTGTGTTAATGAAAATCAACATAAATCTGTTTTACCAAATGATACAGTAGATGTGATTACTTGAAAGAATTAAAAACATATCAAGGATAAAGAACTAACACTCACTGCAATTTTTTTTGAGTTAAGCGAAGAATTGAATAAACATTTTTAGCATACAGTTCTGCTTTGAGAAGCCTTAAAAATATTTCTATTTTCCATTTTGTCAGAATGCATAGAAAAACTACTTAAAAATCTATTGCATGTAGAGGCCTAAGAAAGTATTGTGTTTTCTTCTGTGTTGCAAGTGGGGTTGGGGAAGATATGTAGGAAGGAAGAGGAACAACAATAACAAAAATGTAATGACAAGCAAACAGAAAGAAATCAGCATCAACCGAGTTGTGTTGCCTGAGCATCTACTAATGATGCTCAGAATTTATAGACACTGAGAAAATGGTACACCTGCAGGCATTTATGAACCATGCAATCGCACCAAAGAACAATGACCTGTTTTGGTTTGACAAAAATTGCCCATTTACAGAAGGCCAATCCTTCCCTCTATGCTGCTGTATGCCTCCAAAACTCCTGCTGTAACCATTCCATAAACATTTGCAATTAAATGGCATCATTTTAGCAAAACTTCTAATTTTAAAAACTTTTTAAGATAATCAAGATAATTTTGACTAAAATTAATTAGGTCTTGATGACAGTTGTTTATAGGTTGTTGAGAATGACAGACAGACAGTTAAATTGCTGGGTCCAAAACCCTCAGACATATCTAAAAAGATATGGCTGCTCACACACTCACAAGGTATTCTTAATAGGCAAACCTAATCCTAGCCTTTTTCCTCAACAATCTTTTTTTATACTCCACAGAGTATGATCATCATAATGACATCACTCTATTCCTAATCCTAATTTAATCCTCATGGTACAATTAGAAAGTGATCTGATTGGTACTTTATTAGATACCCTATTAGTATATGCAAAGGTGTTGGCTGCAGAGGATTAAGAGCCTCTCCTTGGATGAACTTGTTTGTAGGTACAAAGGAGCTAACTGGAATGCTGCAAAAGTATTCATTGTTGATCTGGACAAACAGCAATTTCTGCTCCTTAAGACACCATTTATTTTGAAAGCATTAGAGAGATTTATAATCCTATCAGTCTTTCACCTCATGATCGTTCACAAGAATCTGGTTTTATTCAGTAAAGAATGAATATACCTAACATCCAATGGATCTATCTACATGTGTATGTGGATGCATCTATTGCAGAAAGTAGTAAGTACTTCATTGTGAGGTCATTTAGAAACAGAGCAGCTTAATGAAAATACATGGCATACATTTTATTACCGTTAACATTACTAGTATTTCAGAGATTAAATAGATTACTTAAATGAGCCCATAAAACTAGGTTTATAACATTTGTTAAGCATGTCAGAGATGTTTAATTTTCCTGTTAATGGTTTTAATTAGAAATTTAGTTAGAATTGATACTTCCTTTCCATTTGTTTCCAAGTTATATTCCTCAGCTCTCTAAAATATGTCAACCACTTTACTGCTACCTTCTTATAAAACCTCATTTAAAATGTAATACCGATACTCTTTTGAACTTTGCCCTAACCTTTCAATTTCATATAAAACTATTTAAGAAAGTAGCTTTGCTCTAGCCTTCAACTACCACACACCATTATCATTCATCTTTTTCAATCTGGATTTGGTCTTAGCATGGCAAGAAAACAACCCTTTTTCATGTAAGTATTAGCCAGCAATTTCTACATAGCAGCCAATGATGGTATTGTCTTCTTCCCATATCTTACATGCCTATCTATCCATCAGCAGCTGCTAGTAAATTTGTCCTTATTTCATCATTGTGTAATACATACACAAAGACTGTCTTTACAAATAATCCCATTTGTTTAGAAGACAATCAGCAAAGACATTAGATGTCTTTGTAATGTTCCTAATTTATGTTCCAAGATGTCATGACTTAACCCTGGTAGGCAGCTCAACACCACACAGCTGCTTGCTCATTCCCTGTGCAGTGGGACGGGAAAGCATTCAGAAGGGTAAAAGTGAGGAAAATAATGTGATTCTATAAACACAGTTTATAAAAAAATGAAGTAGAACCTGCATGCACAAGTAAAACAAAATAAGGAATTCTTTCACCACTTCCCATTGGCAGGCACGTTCAACTATCCTCAGGAAAGCTGGGCTCCATCCTTTGTAATGATTACTTGGGAAGACAAATGCCATAACTCTGAATGTTCCCCCACCTCCTTTGTCTTCCAGATTTATATGCTAACCATGATGTCATGTGGTATGGAACATCCCTTTGGTCAGTTGGTGTCAGCTGTCCCAGCTGTGCTGCGTCCCAACTTCCTGTGCATGCCTGGCCTGGTGGGTTGGGGTGATGAGCATAAATAGCCTTGATGCTGTGTAAGCTCTGCTCAGCAATAACGAAAACATCCCTGGGATGTCAGCATTATTTTGGCCACAAATCTAAACTACTATGAAGAAAAATAACTGTCTCAACTCAGCACTAATATCTGATGTATGTCTATTCATTAACCTATCTGCTCTATTACACTGTATTCAGTCTTGGTAATATGTTTAATGTAGACACTACATTCATTAACCTGTGACAGGGCATACCCCTTCCAACCATAACTCTACTTTCATAGAATAAATAGTTTAATATTTCCCAGAATATCTCCACTTCCTGTATTGAAATGGTTCTCATGATAGGTTATACAGAGTAATTCTACTCTTGTACTACAGTGCTTGAATACAAAACCAATACAAAAGGAATGCCTTCTCAATTTCTCACTGGTACAAATGTGCTCTGTATGTGGATATTCCTTCCTGAAATCTTAGTGTAGTTAGACTAATGCCCCATGAATCTCTTCAGTTTTATACCAATAGGCAAGACAATTAATAACTTCCACAGTAACAAAGAACGGATTAAAATGAATGCCTAACATAAGCAAATTATTCTAATTTTCCCTGCAGTGACTCAATCAGCCCAGACAGTTTCTTTCAGATCTCACCTCAGTGAGTTTTCCTTTCTAATTTCCAACTTTCTCTTTTTAGATTGTGTTACTGGCTTTCTATGTGAAAGAGTGAAACCACTATTTCTGGAAAAGTTCTGCTCTGCAGTACTTTTGTAATATTTGATAGCTCTGGAGTCAGGTTACTTCAATAGGTGTCAGAGAGCAATGGGTGTTGCTAAAAAGTGAATAATTCTTAATTTAAAATATACAGAATGCAATAAACAGAGAATTACATATTGGGACTGATCTACCTGATGGCTTTCCTTCTCTGAAATGTATGTGGTTTATGACTGGTTTTTTATTTTATGGAACTCACCTTAGGACCTATGAACTGAACAATTTCATTTCAGGGACAAACTCCCACTCAAATTAAGCTATCTTTGTCACACTAACTTTCAGATTGCATGACTTAACACTATAAAACCCTTTTAGAATAGTTTTTGTGATAAAATCATTAACAAAGTAATATATATGTATATTCTAGGCATGATCAACACATGCGGTGGGAGAAAGATCAGACATTTCAGGTGTTGGTAAGAAATACAGGACCTTCCCCTACCTCATAGGACAGTGCAGTAAGTTCAGTTTAGGCAACAAAGCATGTTACATTATTCATAATGGCTGTGTGGTGGTGTGCCATTTATAAAAACTTGCAGTCTTGGACCAATTGCTACTAGATGCAGTTTTATCATAAAAGCTAAGGAATGAGTATGTATTAAGACTGCTATTCTTTCAGCAGAAGAAGGCAAGAGTTCTTCTTTCTACAAAACCAGAAGTGTTCCTAAAGATCAGAGGGAGGAGCACTGATTCTGTGATATTGAAAAACTTGTCTTATGCCTACTTCTGTGTGGTTTCTCCTGCAGAGTTTCATTCTGGGATGTCAGCTTTTTCATAAGCTGCCTATCTGGCACCTTTCACTTCACACATGAAATGTCACTACATTTCCTGAGATATGTTTGTTTAATCTTCAGCAGTCCATTACTTTTGCTGTAAACAACATAAGCGATATAAAAAGGTTAAGTATAGTAGAAGAAAAAGGATTTATATCTAATAATGCTGCCAAATATTTATATCCAGCTGAAAGATTACTTATTAAATTTCTTAAACTCATTGAATTTGTTAAAATATGGGTTAGTGCATAGAAAAAAAAATAATCAATATATGTATATGAAAATTTTTCATGTAACTACTTCATCAACTGCCTGTCAGTATTCAAATGTCCAATCTGCTACACAATGTGAAGAGAAAAATAAATTTTTAAAAAATGCCTGTTTTCTCAAGACTTTTACGTCAGTGACATTCACAAAAGTGACGTTGTTGTTGCTATATTAAGAATGGAATCTCTTGCAGGAGTGTGTCCACAGAAGAGCAACTAAGATGGTGAAGCATCGAGAGAACAGATCTTATGAGGATCACCTAGGGAACTGGGGTTGTTTAGTCTGGAAAACAGGAGGCTCAAGAAAGACCTTATAATCTATACAACTATGGGAAAGGAGGTTGTAGTGAGGTGGGTGTCAGTCTCTCCTTCCAAGTAACAACTGACAGGGCAAGAGGAAATGGCCTCAAGTTGCACCAGAGGTGGTTTAGATTGTATATTAGGAAGTATTTCTTCACTGAAAGGGTTGTCAAGTTCTGGAACAGGCTGCCAGGAAAGTGATTGAGCCATCATGCCTAGAGGTATTTAAAAGATGTGTAGATATGGTGCTTAGTGGCATGGTTTAGTGACAAACTTGGCAGTGTTAGGTTTATGGTTGGATTTAAGGATATTATTAAAGGTCTTTCCCAACCCAAATGATTCTGTGATTCAGTTCTAGAAAAAAATATTTTAATTACCTCTTTCATATCATTAGGCTCTTTAAAAATCCTGTATGCATTCTCTCTTGAAGTTACATAAAAATCTGACTTAGTCAGATAAAGCTTTGACTTGACACTATGTATTCAGGTATTCTTGCCTGTAAGTATACACAACACACAGCCATGACAATCCATATGTTTACAAAATTACTACCAGGATTTATATTAAGACATACTAGATGCTTTGACTTTCCCTTAGCCATCACACCTTACAGAACATGGTACATAGAAAAGTGCTTCAGTTCAGTGCTGACTCGAAGATAATGAATAAAAGCAGTTAAAGAAGAAGTACCATTTCATCTTAAGTGGCTTTAATATAAATAAACAGTGGTTAGGCTGTTATAGATCGCTATGCCCAGGAAAAACAGTTGCTTTTACATAAGTGCATCTGTTTGAATATTACAGTCAATAAAGCAGTGAGCTGAGCTGCAGTCCTACTTCATTGGAAGGTATATTTTCTTGATAAGAAGTATACATGAACAAACCACTAAGATTTTTGAATTTAAAAAACAAATAAACAAACAAAAATAAACCCTCTACCAGGTATTAGAAATCATGCAGGTTTGTACTCTGTATGAAATACAGTTTCATTGTGGTAAAAAGATTACCATGGATATTATTACTGCTTTTTAAATATAGTTAAAGTACAGGAAAGATCTGGACCTGCTCAAGTGGGTCCAGAGGAGCACTACAAAAATGATCAGAGGACTGGGACACCTCTCTTGCAAGGACAGGCTAAGAGAGTTGGGGCTGTTCAGCCTGGAGAAGGCTCCCAGAAGACCTTGTAGTGACTTTCCAGTAGTTCAATGGGGCCTACAGGAAAGATGAGGAGGGACGTTTCATCACGGAGTGTAGTGATATGACAAGGGATAAACATTTTAAACTGAAAGAGAATATATTTGGATTCAAAATTAGGAAGAAATTCTTTACTTTGAGGGTGGTGATGTACTGGAACAGATTGCCCAGAGAAGCTGTGGATGCCCCCTCCCTGGAAGTATTCAAAGCCAGGTTGGATGGAGCTTTGACCAGCCTGGTCTAGTGGAAAGTGTCCCTGAACATGGCAGGAGATTTAGGACTAGATGATCTATAAGGTCCCTTGCAAGCCAAAGCATTATATGATTCTGTCATTATAAGATTTTATAATTTAATTGATAATTACAAAAAAATCTGACCACTCTTAAATATTTGTATTTTGCTTGTCAGATATGCTCCAATTCAAAAAACAATATTTGCAGTCTTAAATGCAGTCATGCATTTATATGCATCTTATATGCAGTCATACAGTGACCATTCTTAATCTTTGAACTCCTAATTTTTTCAATTTAATTTAATGGAAATTAATATGAAAATTTCCAGATATTTTTTCTTTCTTCATAATCCTTATCTACTTGGAAGGCCACATAGAAAATGTTGCCACAGAATAAACTGGTTTTTTCCTACTTATTCCAGATTGTATGGCTAGTATAAACTAGTTTTCCATGCAAGGAGAGGTTTTTAAGTAAACATCTTATGGTATATCCACAGATTTTTAAGTTAAACAAAAAAAACCCAAAACCAAACCAAACTCCAAACAAAACAAAAAAACCCCCAAGGAAACCAAACCAAACCCCCAAAAAACAAAACCAAAAGCAAAAACCAACAGACTCTTTGTGTTTTATTACATAAACCCCCACATTTAGCTACCTCAGAGAAACTTGTATCAATGGGGGAAAGATTTTTATGCCTCGTCAATTACCCAAATCCGTCTCTGACTGCTGATACAAAGTTTTGGTTTTGCAACTTTAAACAGACTGAATGTTCAGTTAAAAAAAATAATCCCTGTTAATGGGATTTTCAAAGAGCTGTTTGAGACAGATATTTGGTCATCTCCTTTCTGGCCTCTCATCTTCCCTTTCCAGCCTCTCATCTTTCCTTTCCAAGTATCCACAATGCCTTTTCCAGAGCATTTTTTTTTCTCCTATACTTCTGATTGTGTCAGCCTTCTTCATATCTTGTTATATCTACATCTATCTGTCCCAGAAAAAGAGTCAGTCTGGTTCTTGTAACAGGAAATCATATTTAATAAACTTAGCAGAGTTCTTTGACAGCGTGAATGACTGTGTGGTGAAGCACAATCCAGTTAACCTATTTTGCTTTTTTCAAGACATATTATTAAATTTCAGCTGTCAAGGAGAAAATAGAGGATATTTTATTTGATTAATAACCAAATAAGAGGTAGGAAAGGAAGGAGAGAAGTCAGTGCTGAAGATCTGACTTCAGTCATACACTGTTCAACACTTAAAAATAAGAAAAAATTATTATTAGCAAATTGACTTCTTAAATGAATCAATGTTATTTACAGTAACACAGATTGAAGGTGATTAAGGAGTTCTAGAAAGATCTCATTGACTGATCAGGACATACAGAGACAGATGTTTTAGCTAAAATCTCTTTTGTTGCTCTCTTCTCTGTGCACCTCATATTTTATTTCCCAAATTAATTCCTCTCATGATGCAGTTTGGAAAGTCTGATCCTCTACTCTGCCAAGGCCGAAGCTTTTTTCCCTTCAAATACCATCAAAATGAAGTTCTGTGCTTTTCCACCATTGTTGTATTCACTGTCTCCTCACTTCTTTCATTGCTGAAATAATATCCCATGTCCTGTTTTGCCCTTTACAATCTCATCACGGAGTGCATGGAGGAGCACTGTATTTTATTATCTCTTTGTAAAGTACAACATCAATTGACAGTGTTACATGCCTAATATTTAATAAACATGTGATACCATAAAATTAACAATTCATACCCTTGCCAACGTTTTCATTTAGCAGAAAACCTAGAGCCAGGTCCAGGTGGGCTCCACATTATGAAATCCCTCTATTAATCAAATTTTTGATATAAATGTCCAGGCTTCTTCTTTTGACACCCTTTACAGGAACTGTTTTTGGCTCTTGCCTCTGTTCCTGAAACAACAGTTGGTGAATAAATGGCAGATTAAGTTCTCTCTCTCCATGTGGTTTCATAGCAGCAAGTCAGAAATTCCACATCAAGTGCATGTGATTAAAAAATGTGAGATGAGGAATAAAAAGGTTAACATGTTGTGTGCTTTTTTTTTCCTTTCACATACATCCATTCCACTAAACTTTGACATACCCCAAAGAAACTAGAATAGGAGTGCTATTGAAGTTGCTTCTTTACTTATT
Organism: Actenoides lindsayi; assembly: GCA_025331215.1. Lineage (NCBI taxonomy): Eukaryota > Metazoa > Chordata > Aves > Coraciiformes > Alcedinidae > Actenoides > Actenoides lindsayi. The sequence continues at coordinate 31,451 of WTSP01011363.1, forward strand.
TTATATCATTAAATCAGAGAGCAGGGTGGCCTAAGAAGCATGGCTCAAATTGTAGGCAGGCTGGACTGTCCCTTAGAGAAATCTGGCTGTCTCCATTATGTATGGAAGAAACCTAGTGATTTCTAGCTCAGATGATTGCCTAAACTTGAGTGGGTTTAAAGTGCTTGTGCCTATCTGGTTGACCCCCTGCTAGTAAAATAATACACACATATCATTTCCCTAAAGAGAAAACTTGGGGTTTATTCATTTTGTATTTCTACAATACTGAAGTTTTTGCAAAATGCAAAACAAACTAACAATTTTCATGTTTCAATATAGAAGTCTTTTTTTCCTGAAATCAGTAAAATACACTCAAATCTTGCATACTAACTGCATTCCACTAGAAAAATATAGTTCTTGTATGAATGAAAACAAGAAAGAGCTTCAGTAATAATGACTTTAGATGATTTACTCATTCCCTTTGTAATTCTATCTGTACAACTCAGTGAAAGACATTATGACAACACAAAGATGAGATAAGGAAGAAAAAACAGAATTGCTAAAAATGGCATGTAGTAAATTGCAGGAAATAATTGAATATGTAATGTAAAAACTAGTTTATACTGGGGACATCCAGACTTCAAAGAAATTCAATTTCTTGTTCAACACATTCTGCATGATAATTTTATACCATACATGTACAGTTATGAACTGAACAACTTGGTTGAATTTTAACTTATGTATATGTAGACCTGTATCAGTTTCTCTATAAGTATAGGAACATGCTCTGAGGATGTACAGCTTCATATGAAAAAGGACATACCTATATTGTAGACAAAAATATGACTTTAAGATGGGTCAGCTTTAATCTCTCTACTGCCATTGACAATAGCAGTGAGAGTGGGACTGAGAAAGGCTGATGTGAGGCAGCATCATGGCATCACCTTGCGTTATACTACAAATCCTAAGAAAGTACTTGCAGTAAAGTTGTGTGCTACTGCATGTTCATTTCTGCTATTAGCCATGACAACTACAAAATGTTATGGTACTGGAGGTATCTACTTACAGTCATACTGCCTAATGGCAATAGGAATATGTTCAAATAATATACCTGGTATGAAATAATAAAAAACATTACATAGTTGCTGGATATTGACTCTACTTCTAAATGATTTTAAAATACTATTAAAAGTTGAAAAGCTGAAATACCATTAAAAGCTCAATGCGGGGAAAAACTTCTTTATTTGTGAGGGTGATGGAGCCCTGGAACAGGCTGCCTGGAGAGGTTGTGGAGTCTCCTTCTCTGGAGAGATTCCAAACCTGCCTGGTGAATGTGATCCTGGGGCCCCTGCTCTGGGTAACCCTGATGGATCAGGGGGTTTGACAAGATCTCCAGATCTCCAGAGGTCCCTTCTAACTCCTATCATTTTGTGATTCTATGACAAGCTGCCAAAGAAGTAAGAAAAAGCATCAATTCTCATGATAGGAAAACCCAGCAGCAAAGGCAAGTGGGAAAAACTCTCAATATTACCAACTTAAAATTTAACTTTTAACTACTGAAAAAAATATAAGCAGATTATAAAATGAACACAAAAATGAGAGGGCAACAGAAACTTAAAGAACACATTTTAGGAAACTAATTTTTTTTCTAATCAGACTTGATTACTAGAGAAAGTGTAATTCTGATGTATCTATATATATAAGAAATAAAAAACTACTAGATGAAATTAGTTTAGCAGATGAAATATAATTGCATTTCAATTTAGAATCTTATACCGTTTCGTGGAAATAGTAATCTACATAGGTAGGATTAGAACTCTCTACACAATGGAAATGCCCTTAAAAGTATAAACAGAGATTAACAAAGAAATAAGTTTGTTTTGAAAAAGTGGAGAACTGCAGTGTTTTGTGCGTAGTGTACTGTTATTCACATTTTCACTTGCTTTTGTAGAGGAAAAAAAAAAAAAGGTGGAAAAGAGCCCCAGTTTGGTAAATAATGATAATTTGGAATGTAATTAAGAACTAATAAATTTCCAAGTATTTATGATTACAGTAGTACAGAAAATGTCATTGCCAAAAAGCTTACTATTTTAAATACAGATAGAGAAAAACTTGAGAGAGAGCAGAATAGTCAAAGATAGTGACATGAACCTTTTGTACTAGGTGGGAGTGAAGGTAGTATTTCTTGACGTGTTAGTAGTTATCAAGTTTGCCATTAATAGTGAAGTGAAAAGGGAAATGATAGAAAGCAAGATCATAAGTTTAGACAGAAACATAATTGAGGCGATATTTAGGAAGAAAGAATCTTAAATGTGACTAGCTAGGATTCTGATGAAGAAATTATATATTCTAATGTGGGTGAGAAAAATGGCAAATGCACAGAAGGGAAATGTTGCAAAGCATAGACAAGAGAAGAGTGCAGAGATAATTCAGGGAGGTTTTCAAACGATAATCAAAGTTTAACTAAAGAAAGAAAATAAGTAAAAAAATATGTAAGATCATTAAAATGATAAATAAAAATGAAATGCAGAGAATATAATCTTAACTCACGACAGTACTTTATTTCATTTTTTATATCTTTTCAAGCTGTTTTGATGAGGGACTCTTACATAAGGGAGATACTGAGTACTCACTAGGATACTTAAATTAATAGGATTTTATTCTAAGAAATAATTGAGCACTATGACAAGATCAAAGTTTACAAGTTAAAGACAAGAAAATGCAGTATTTCAGAGTCTTTCTAATCTGAAGATGAACAGGAACCTTGATGAACAGAAAACCAAGGCTGGAAGTCTTTTGTTTCACCCAGATTATTTCTGACATCCCAGGGTTTGGTGACATTCTCTGCAAACAAATCTAAAGAAAAAAATCTTTTGAAGGGGTATTTTCTTATTACATTAATTACCTCTCTTGTTATTTCTTTCTGTGAAGTTTTTCTTTTGTTTTCTGGATTGGGTTGGTGGTGGCAATAAATTGCATACATGAGCAGTGAGTAGCATCAGGATACATGCTGTCTGACCAATATCCAACCATGTTATGGGCTACATTTTGAAATGGAGCCAACATTCCTCATAACACTTCACTGCATGTATCAGTGAGATAAAAGGACTTTTTAAAATTGACGTAACTAAGGGTGGCTGGTGTTCTCATCTCTCATTTCAGAAGACGATCAAGAGACATAACATTCATCTTTCCCCTAAAAAGTGAGGGACTTCTTTTGTTTTGAAATGCTTCATTCATTCTGTAGAATGGAAACACTGATGTGAGGAAAAGTGGACTTTGGGACATGTTATTACATCATTAGTACACTGTTCCAGCAATCTTAATATCTGAGATGTTGAAGACTACTTTGTCATAACTAATGTCTGTCTTTATTCTCTGGAACTTATTGTTCCATTAGAGAGAAGGATGTAACCTCACAAAGCAGATTTTGACATACTTACTTGTATGTTAAGTTACCTGCTTTGAAAAATCTAATTTAGTATTTAAATATTTTAGAACTAAACATTTATATCCTATACTAATTACAACAATAATCATCTTATATCAATATCTTGTGTTAATTACTTTCAAGATACTTACCTGATGGCATAGTTTCAATGAGTGTCAAAACGGAAATATTTAAATATTGAAATTAAAAAAAAAATCCTGTTCATTTACTACAGTGTTTAGAAAAAAAACCCCAAACATTTAAAATATTTTACTTCCAGATATAGGTGTACAAGTAAATGTATATGTATATGTATGTGTATATGTATATGTATACATATGGTTAAAAATAACAAAAGTAAGCTAAATATTAGCTTCACAAGTTTGGAAGAATTTTTTCTGCCCAGACATTCTTTCATCAGAAGTAAGCAGGCAAAGAGTAAGAGAAATTGTTAAATTCTAGCATAAATCAAGAAAGCCCCTATCAAAGGCAGGGATAGGCCTCTGGTAAATTTCTGTCTCTAAGAATTTACCAGAAGGACTGATTATATAGTCTTATAATATATACACTCTATATGTCTATGTAATAGTTCTCTGTGAGAAACAAATGGGTTAATAAGAAACAATCTCTTTTAACAACAACAAAATTAAAGATATGTGTGAAACGGGAACATAGAAATAACAATAAATTCTATGTAGTTATCCCTAAAAGAAATATTAAACTTGTGTAGTAACTGCAGAAAATGTAAGCCCCATAGAGTTATGGCTAGTCCATAAAAATACATTTCCACAGTTTCATTTGTGATTCTTGGAAGTAAATTAGCTACTTGATTGAGGTTTTTTTTTTTTTATTCTTAACTTTATTGTCCTTCTTTCCCTACATCATTTTCCTGTGAATTCCTTGTCTATTTCTAAAGAGTGTTTGAAAAATGCTGTCTGTGCTAATTCTTTAATACTGCTGCTGATTAAAAGGTCATTATATTGCTCACAAAAATAACTCCAGTGATGTAATGCTATTACAACAAGGAACCACAACAAGGGAATCGCAGTTTGAATGAAGAGGAATAATTCAGACCCTGAGTGTATTTTGTTAAAGATTTTGATGAGAGGTAGCCAGAACATCAGTAAGTAAGAATGAATGACTCTGATTTTATGAAATAAAAGCTGATAGAAATGCTATGGTCTGAGCAGTACAAGCCACAACTGTGACAACAGTCGGGCTTTCAGTTTACAGCCAGACAACTTGGGAACACTGGCTGCATTCAGTAAGCAGACTTCTGAGGCCAAATGCCCTAGTATTTTCTGGAACTGTTCTCCAAATGCATCTCTGAAAAAATGCAGTGGTCCTTGGGCAAGCAGTGGAAACAGATATGTGCTGTGACAATACAGAACATCATGAATTGTAACAATACACCAAGCCAGGAAGATAGAGGCAAAAATTATCTTAGTGTAATTTCAGTGGAAGAGACCTTGGCAGTTGATTATTACTCCCTCTCAAGTGAGCTACCAACTGGAAATATGCTGGAGGGATAAGGTTAGATAAAAAGGTGTGGGAAGCCAGCCTGATAGGATGTGACTTATCAAATAATTTTCGTAGTATATTTTATACAAAGAACTGGAACAAGTTTTACAATATATACCACCCCTTATGAGGAACCTGGACAAAAACACCCAGGAGTTTGTGTTCTTTCCTTTAAATATTTCTACAGCAAATCAATCATTTTAATTCCTCTTCCAGTTATGTGGATGATTTGGGAATTCAAGTGTAATTAATCCATGTTCTGGAAAAATGCATTTTGAAGTAAAGTTCTCAAATCAGATGGAAGCCTCTGCATTCATAAGAATATGTGGTAAAAGAATGAGAAGTCACTTTTGCTCAGGTCTTTCAAGGAATATAAGTTTTATATTTCCTAGCTTTTAAATTAATACAACATATAAGACCTCACACGATATGGGTAGGCAAGCAGTTGCTGTAACTAGATTTCCAGTTTACTGAAATTTTATACTATCACCTGGAGTACACTTCTGCATACAAGCTGGCTTTCTTACAAAGAATCCAACAGTGCCTATTTATCATCTTGTTACTATGAATATGTCAAATGTCACTGCAATTTTTATCATAATTTTTAACATTGCAGCTATCAATCTCTATCTTCCTCTTTTAGTTAGTTAGTACTGCATTAAATAAAACAAAATTACATATTTTGTTGTAAGATTTGCCCTAATGTGGACCTTTCTTCATTTTCTTATCTTCGTCCTCCCTAGTGAAGCAGAGAATTCTAAATGGCCATCTGTCTGAATTGTTCTTGTACAGGTAGAACTGATTTATTTACAAGACACATCTTGGCAAGCATCCTTAGATTTCACCTAGGGCTTCGGGAAAACTGGGAGCTGTTTCATAATTCACAACCATCAAGTGAAAGTACTTTTCATTGCTTTGTGTTGCCTGAACAGGGTATATAAAATATTTAGATGCTACAGTGGGGTTTGGAGAGACAGTTTTGTCACATCAGTTTTGGCACTTTCTGTTATACATGGTCACAGCAGACAGTCAACACTTAATCCTCAAATCTGTATTTTGAGAAAAGAGACCTGGAGGCAGAGAAACTCAACAGGAAAAAAAGTAGTAAAGCAAAATATTATGATTAAAAAGACCAGTGAAAGTAATAATGACTACTTTTTACAGATATCAAACTAATCCATGATTTTTTTAATTTTTTTTTTTAATTTTTTTTTTCTAATTTCTCCAGTAGTAGAGACTGATTACCACAATGTGTAAGCACGGAGCTGTGCAAGGAATCAAGAATATTTGATGCAAGGTTAAGTTCAGAGTGAAGACTAAGTTTCCTGTACCTGACAGAAAAACAAGCACCATTATTTTAAGAAAGAGAAAAATATATTAATAATTCTCCAAAGATATAGAGGGTTATTTTGCACAGAATGTTATAACATGATCTATTAGCCTTAACCTTGGGACAAGCATACAGAGCCCAAGTCTTATAGGATGTTAATGCCAAATACAGTTGGGAAAATCACTGAATACTAAGGTGTGAGTCCCCCTGTTGCTCCTATGGGAAAGGGCATACATTCAAAGGAATGAGCAGAAAGTAAGCTGAGAGCCCAAAAAAGATATCTTGCTCCTCTGGGCAAGATGGTAATAACTGATGTCTCTAGGATGGGCTACTGCTGCTGTCACTGGATGATGCTTCAAACCATTTATTCTTGCCTGCCAGCATCAGCCAGTCTGGTATATACCCAGAGAAAGCTGCTGCCTCTGGTAGGTTGCTGCCCTGGGTATTGCTTTGCCTGGTCAACCTAACTGAGATACATGGCATGGCCCTGGGAATGACCATTATATTTTACATTAAAGTTTAATATTTTCTGAGATGTCAGGAGGTTAAGAGTATGACACCAGGGACTGGGAAGTTGCAAAGATGAATGTAAGTGAAACTTAAATGACCTCCGGAAAATGTGATGCAGTGAGGAATCCCTTATGGCAGGAAGAAATTTAATCAGAGCATACAAACAGGCAAGGGGTTGTCTAATGGTTCTAAGACAGATAATAGCAGCAACATCCTTTACATTGGTATCTAACAGGTAGAAAGTAAAATGCAATGTTTTTGTGGTTTAATGACATGTGCCATACCTTTTGGTCCACAATAACTTAGGCAGTAACTGTGATGGATCGATCTTTTGTCACGGTATTTAGTGATATATGAAACTGTGTCTGAAGCAGACTTGAAATGAGAATCAGCTTCTTTAAGCAATAATTGTTCCTTCAGAAATAGGGGGATGTAGACTCAAATTTTATCTTAGTGAAAGAAATAACAAACAATTAAATGGTTCACTTTGTAGGTACAGTTAGTATTGAAGACTGAAAGGATAAACAATTTTTAATTAAATTTCCCAGCAGAGGAAAAAATAAAGGGTTTTAAGCTAAAATATATTGAAGTCCAGTCACTTCCAGCTAGAAAAACAAAACAAAACCAAACCCACCTAAATTCAAGTTGGTATGTTAAGGTGAAGTAAACAAAATAATGAAAGAATTCTGAACTTTGACCGAATTATTAAGTGCATTTGAAGTACCTTCACACATGAAAATGTATGTTGGTTTCTGATTCTTGCTCCAGCCTAGTATTTCACTCTAGTATTAAAAGCCCTCAGAAGAATTGTATTTAGAGCCAGCATTTCTATTTAACCTCTGGAATAATAGTTTATTTAGACTAACAGGTACAAGAAGTAAGGAAGGATTGAGAATAATTAGATTTGTTGGGCTTTTGTTTTCCTTTGAAAAGAAAAATGTACACAGAAAGGGAAAAACATAGAAGAGCATGGACAGTATCCTTCACAAGAGAGTTGATAATCAGCCTTCTTCAAATTTGTTAGCACAAAAAAAATCAGTTACTGATGTAGATGTATATAAAAATATATATAATATTTGGTTTCCAAAAGAGCTATTGATGAAGGGACATATTGATCTGAGTTATATAATCGTGTAAAATATAAATAACATAAGGAAATTTCACTCTGAGATTTAAATACTGTCTGTGTACAGCACCTCAATAGGTCATCCATTTGTTTTGCATTCTGATAAAGATCCAAGATTTCTTCCTGTTTAGCATCATTATTAAAGGTAAGGAGAAAAGGATGAAAGAAAAAGGTGGAAAAAAAATCCCGATTTCAATAATACCTCAACTGTGTTTTGTGTACTACAAGGAAAAGACATGCCAAATGCTGATCTTTCCACGTGTGCAGATGCTAAGATAGACTGTAATGTCCCTTGTGAACTGGATGCTGAGCTCTGGAATTCCACTGTCAGGACCACCCTGAACAGAAAGAGAAAGACTTGGAACTCACCAAAACAGAATACAGAAAGAGGCATACTTTTTTTTTTTGTAGGCTCATGTTTTACAAACGTTCTGGTATGAGTCTACGAAAATTTCTAGTCAGTAGGTGACTACAAAGTTAGAATTTTTTAAATACATAGTCATCCATCCCTACAGAATGGCTACCTTAAAACTATATAGCTGTACTATCTTTACCTTTACAGGAATACATTTGCAGTTTCAACATGTAGTATAGCTCAGTAGTGATAATGAAACTATATCACACCTGATAAAGATCTTTGCAATATATTAATTAAATTCCCTATTGTTTGATGGAGGACAAGTACTCATACTCGACACTTAGATTTTTTTTTCTTTTCATTTTGCATGCCATCAAAGGAGAAAAAAATGGCTTAAATCCAGGTTCTCATTAGTCTATTTTAACAAGAAGAAGGATTCCAGCATAATATATAGATACTTTCAAACTGCAGGTACCAAGAGTCAAAGCATTCAGGAGACAGTCATGTCTGAAAATGATATTCCTAATCATATATTCCATTTTCATTTTCCCTTTTCCTTTGTGTCATGAATTGTAAAATATCAGCACTTATTTTGAGGTCACACAAGTCAAGGATAGCAGAAGTGTAGAGGCTTCCAGCAGGGATGATGGGTCAATCAGACAACCCTCGTCTCAGCGTGAAGCTTCTGTTGCAGCAAAGGTAAAGCAGTCTTGGCCTGGAATTTTCCCAACAATCTAATGGTTTTTATTGGAGTGACAGGCTATAGTTTCTTTTTCTGATCTTTTACAAGAGAAAGCATAAGTAATTTTGTCTAATAGGGAACTGCTTAAGGTTGCACATTGGTAAGATGTCAGTACCAACGAAGTAAAACTATGTATTACGTTTTCGTAATGAATGATGTTTTTTATTACAATTCATTCTTATTTTCTTGGGCACCATGCTAATATATTATGTTTGCCCTTGAAAAGTCTGGTTAGGTGCATGTAATTTATTTTCTGTTATATACAATTTAAAAAGATGAATCAGAAGATGAAAATACATACTAGTTTCTGCATTTGGCATAGCATTAATAATAAAGTAGAGCAGGTTAATCACAATCTATGAGAAACAAATCTTTTAGCTCTAGGCATCTTCCCAGAGGCATAAAGATTTTTGAGTTCACTGTATAAATGCTACTACAACACTATTCCCCCTTCAATACTTACCTTTAGTGTAAGGCAGAATCACACAATCATGGAATGGACGAGTTTGAATGAGACCTCTAGAGTCCAGTTCCCCTGCTCAGGCCACCTAGTGCCTCTTGTCCAGAACTACACCCAGACAATTCCTGAATATCTCCAAGGATGGAGACTTCACAACTTGTTTGGGCAACCTGTGCCAGTGCTCAGTTACTCTTATAGTTTTCAGATGATCAAAGGAAACCTCCTCAGTTTCAGTTTGTGTCCATTGCCTTTTGTCCCATCAGACAGATCTCTACCTCATCACGTTTATTGCCCATACTGCTTGCACTAGTATACGGCCACTTCAGAACCAGGCACTAATGCATAAATTGCATATAGTGAAATATATGAGGAACACAGTGAACATGAAGATAACTTTTTGGGATAGAATTGCATCTAGTTCAGAACTGTGCACCTTCCACTTCTTCACAATGTCTCAGCAGTCATGTCATTGCTCTATATGCTCATTGTATCCACTTGTTACACCCACTCTTTGATACTGTAGTTTCTTTAAGGAAACAAATGCCATTTCTATACATTTGCCAAGGTCTCTTGGTCTCTAAGAAGCACTACATTATAAACATTTAATAATAGAATCAGTGAATACAAAAAAAAACCCCAACAAACAACCCACAACATCATAAATGTAATCTATAATGTCATTCAAAACTGATTCTAGACCTTTACCTGCCACTCCCTATTTATCACTTAAGCACTTCAGAGAGAGTGAGAGTTTTCCCCAGAAACTGAACAATGAAACTAAGCCAGATTAAGTTTGTGGATAACAGTTCAAACCCCCATTAAAATTGAAAATAATAATAATACTAATAATCAGCTAACCTAATCAAATATATTGCCTAGAAGGTTGAATGCTTTTCTTCAAGAAGCAAAATAAGAGTCTGGAGGAAGAGGCAAGTTGCGTAAAGTCATTTGTCAGTCAAACAATGCACAAAGCACTGATATTCTTTATAGTATTTTATACGGAATAGCTGGGAAAATACAGTGGTTGTCTGGGCTATGTGAGGGAAAGTTCATTCCTTTCTCCAGGCCATGGCAAAGGCTCTCTTTCTACAAGGCCTACTTAATAAAGCAATGAAAAAAATGTACTCTAAAAGTAATCCTGAATTTTTAAATATCACTTATACATATTTATCTAAATGTGTGAACAGACATGTGTATCTTTCCCACAGGACGCTCTTGTGCTTTAGTTTCTGCTACTGATATACAGTCACAATGATAGCTGTGTCCCATTTATACCTCCTTCTTAGGAAGATGAACTCCGAAAATTGAACATTATGATGATAGAGTAATACAGATGACCAAAAAAAAGATTATCATTTTTTCAGCCTACATTTTAATGTCCTTCATTTTGTTTATTCAACTTCTAATTAAAAATTATTGTCTCAATCTCCACCATTTACATAGTCTTTATGCTTTTCCTACACTTCTTTTCCTAACACTTAAATAATAGTGTTATGTTAAAAACCCTATAATTTCTCCATGGAATTTTATACTCCTACATATTATCTCTAACATTTTTCTGTAGCAATGTAAGTACTTAAAGGGAATATAAGCACATTTCCTTAAATGGCTCATTACAATCTGCATATAGGTTTGGTTATATAACAAAATGGCTTTGATTAATTATTCAGGCCAAGTAGCATTTTGTTTAGATGAAAACCCGTTTCATGGCTGTTTAGTGCTTTTTATAATAAAAGTGTTCTAACAATATGTTAAAAAAACCACAACTAACTAAACAAGAATAGAAGCAAAACACTGAAGCAGCTAACAAGCATTCCTAAGAAAGGAAATAGTAAAAAACCTCTGGTTGTTCTGGAATTTATGACTCATGGATGTGCTGAGTACTCTTTTTGGGAGCCTTGCCTTCAGTCTTTTCTGAATACAAAACTGCATTGCTTCATGGCTTTGTGAGGACATTTTTACATGTCTGCAAACTTTACATGTTTACTTTACTTTTTACATGTCTGCATGACAACCATGAAAACACAAGGCCAGATTAACCAGAGTTTGTGAGCTTGCTGACATTCAACGGAAGTAGTAATATAGTTTTATTACAATTTATAATACAAATACAATTACAGCTTGTGATACAGATTTATTACAATGGAACACAAGTTTTGATCCTTGCTGAAGAAAATTTTGTGTTGATGCCAGTATACCCAGCCAAGTACAGAGACCCAAAATCTATCTGCAGGGGGCATGTATTTCATTTTAAGTGTAATGTTCATGTGGTTTAGTTCCAAACCTCCCTCTAACTACTATGAGTATATCTGCATTACTCACTTCTTTATAACTGTAACTTCACATTGTTGGTGAAAAGTAGCTATCATTCACTGCATTCACAGCTTTTATAACCAGAAGCTTGCCCATAGTCATTCACTTCAGGCTTATAAACAGTTTTGGTACTGAAGGAAAACTGTATATACCAGTTTTCCAAGAAGACTTTTAAAGCAGATGCATTAAGAGTCTTCTTACTACTATTATGGCGAAGGAAGTCACTAAGATATTGCTATGACTTAACACTGCTTTCATATTTGTAGAAGGGTTTTGTGCAGTCAGAACCACAAAATTCCAGTACAGAATATGCTTCACACATTCAATTTCTACAGATCACCAAGCCATGAACCTTGAGACATTTCATTAGAGTGTTTGTAACTATTAAAACGAAATACCCAAGAGATGAGATTTCTCTGCTTATGAAAGAGCAGGTCTTAAGAAATATATAAAAGGAAAATGACTATGCACTTGAAAATTTTGAGAGTTTCAAAAGGAAGGAATTAGAGAAGACAATTTCTACTCTGCCTGTGGGGACAAGTTCTTACAGTTTATAAATTTTCTGCTCAGTTTTGGAGTGCTATATTGATGACTCATGCTGTATTGATGACCCCTTTCTGCATTAAGACAGTTAAAACTGTTACATTTCTAACATCAGAAGACTGAGAGGAACGGACAGTGGTCATGGTGTAACTTTTACAGACTTACCAGACACCACTCCTATTTCTATTGCAAGTAATATTCAAAATCTTATAATGGCACTGTTAGTCAGAGTAATGACATCTCAACTCTCTGCTTGCTACTTCTCATTTTTAAACTATCAGATGCAAACTATAAAGTCTGGCAAGTACATGCAATCCCAAAAGGAAATACCTACACAAAAACATGTAGTCTGTTCTCAAAATCTTCTTTTTTGTGTGTTGTAACTCTAAACAAAATATATTGAGAACATGCCCAAACAATCACATAAACTGCAAAGTGAATAGTCTGCTCTTTAACTGCTTAATTATTTCCCTCTGAGGTCATGAATGCTGGTGAAATAACTGGTTGAAAGTAGCCAGGTTTGTATATTGCTTAATAGTGGATATAATCACTACCTCAGAGTAGCTCTAGATTTTGCTCTAACACAAGACATGAAGCACCAAAGGCAAAACTCTTCTTTATTATATTACATGATTCTCCAAATGCCTAAAAGAACAAGGTATCACTTTCTTCTCTTTAAATCCAGTGGTGGAGTGGGTGGGAAGGGAAGGCTGGCAGCCTTACTTTCTTACAGGGAAGAACAAGACAAAATTTTAATCTAAATTTATGTCTAAGGCTTGATATTTTAAAAGACTGGTTCTTCTTTAGCCACGTGAGTTAGTCCTAATTTTTTTTTTTAATCACTCTGTTTCAATTTTTTTTTCTAATCACTCTGTTTCAATTTTTTTTTCCTTATTCCTTTCTTTTCCTTTTTACCTTTTTACCTGATAAAGATGTTAGTTCACTGTGTATTCATTGTGTACATCCAAAATGATAGGTGGGTTTTTATTAGCATAACTGAGAAAATGAAGCATGGCAAAGTCAACCAGAAGGTGCCTAAGCATACTGACAAATAATGTTGTAGCTTAGCTCTTCTTTCTCTTTATAATACATATTTTAAAGTCCAAGACCATGAACAATATAAATTTAAGTATTACACAGGAATATAATGTCACTTTATGACTGCAAAGATACCTTAGATTCAGTAATGCTTCTGTTAAAGCTCAGCAATAACAATACTGTAAAGACATTTGCTATAAATGCAGTAAAACCTCAACCCCAAAGCTATATTGGAAAATACTGGAAACTGCCTTGATCATTTCCTATGAATTATCGGAATTCTTCAGTAACAATATTTTGAAGGTCCTGTATCTCTCTCATAAGTTTCTCTCCCCACATCATATTTTGCACCATGATGTACCCCAAAGAAAAAAAAATAAATCATTTTCCTGGCTAAGTGACTGCATACAATGATATACTTGAAAGATTTGATTTCAATAGTTTCTGAACATCAGTGTATACAGCTTGGAAAAAAACAAATTTATGACCCCTGTCTAATTTGCACCAGGAGGCTGATGTCCTCATTAGAAGACTGGGGAAACCCTTTGATTTAACTATTGACTTATTGGGGCAGCCAGAGATCGCCAAGAGTTTAAGGTCAAAAAGAAGGATGACATAAAAGGATTTCTGATATCTGTGCCAAAGCAGACAACAAATCCAGTAGTAAAGTTGTGTGATGCAGTAAGAGGGGGTTTTGAAGTAATCTCTAAACTGACTTTAGACTACTATGACATACAGTAGCAGATTTCTTCAGCCACAGGAACAGTTGCCTTCATGGAAAACTTGTCTCCCTTTTCTCTACAATGCCTTTCTGTAGAATACATGATAAAGTCATGGGCCTGGATCCCTACTAGTTAAGCTGGTCACTGGCCTGATGCACCTCATCTGGATTTCTCATTCAGGGTTCTGTCCTGGACATGGTGACTGTTAGAGTTGAACTGAACTCCCACAGTTGCAAAGACCATTATAAATTCATCTCTCTACTTTCTATACTAATATTTTCGCTCTTAGGCTCTGTCTTTTCTATCGCAGAATTTTTGTTGCATAGATTTCTTTAAGAAATGCACATTAGTCATGTGACATAAACTAATTGCAGATACACACACTGGAACCACATGCTTTGTCTATCTGTACAAGAAGGATGGATCAAAACTTTCTTTTCTGGCCCTGAGGTGAAATATGAGGAGAACTAAGCTTTCTTGTCATTCAAAATGGGATGGTCACATCCAGACTGAATGCCAAGAATGGATTATTTCCAGAAGTCCAGAAAGTATTTGGACATGACTAGTTGGTATAGCCAAAAATGCACCATGAACTGTGCTAATATTTTAACAATGTGGATGATTGCAGAATAATGTGCAAGCTGATGTCTAAAACATGACACTGTTTATTTTGCATTGGTCTAGAGGTATGAGGCAGAACTTAGGCCTCCTTGAGTAGGAGTACACAGCATATAGTCTTTTGGCAAAAAGGTTATGCAGATTTGTGCATGTGGAAAATACAATCACCTGTATTAAAATCTATGGGAACTTAAGCTTTTTGAAAAAACATATGTATCTTTTTGATTCCATGTGATATCATAACTGTAATTGTGAGAATCTGCACTTATGTGTGTTTATACACATTTAATCCATCAGACAACACTATTTACTCACAGACATCAATTCCTATTCAGAAAAGTACAGATACATTTTAGATCGTATTTCACCAGCGAACTTCTTGAACATTGCCAATGGTTTTGCAATGTTAAAGTTCACTGATTCGCAGCCCTAGTTCAGACAAAAATTATATTTAAGTGAAGTAAGTATATATTTACACTTAGTCCTCTTATGTTGTAGGATCTTCTCTAAGTTCATTCTGAATAGCTTACTTGTCCTAATGCTTCCTGAGGAAAAGAGTGGAGAAATTGTATAGTTGTCTTTGTCAAAGTCTATCTCTTACCCATGAAGCTGCTCACTGTATTTCAGATTCTTATTTAACACAGATAAAAATGTCTTATAAGAGAAGACATAAAATGTCAAATAAATCTGCACAAATATATCAGCTGAGGAAATCAGCAAAGAACCTGATCTGCATTCTTCAGGAGTAGTCTAATGATTTTGTTTTCAATTGCTAAGTTTTTGTAATGATACTTACTCAGTAAAATAGGTTCACACAAAATCAACAGGCAGGAATAATCATAATTCTGAATAATTTCAGATCTTTTTCTTTATCTGATATCTCTGATAAAATTAAATTAAATTAGCCAATATCTAATAACTCATCCAAGTGTTTTAGCTTATGTCCATAAAAGACAAATTCTGATTGCCTTCTCTGGTATTTCTTCTAAAATCTACTTTGCTTGTTTGAGAGCCCAGTAACAAAGACAGAGGACAATTCTAAACATGAGATTGTTAGGAAATTCTTTGATGCACCAGACACCTGCTTTGAAATCAGGAGAATTTTGTGTCAACAAATGGGTACCTGCTAAAATGGTAGCTCTGGCTTCAACTAGCAGTCTTGTGATTATTTACTTAATGACCTTGCTCCCCCACCACACCTTTTAAGGACAGTTATACATTACTTCTATATAGATAGCAGGAGTTCTAAGTTATATTTGGAGTAACAAAGGGTTAGATAGGAGAAAACACTCACGTGAGAGAGCTCTGTGTATGTCTACTCAAGCCTATGAAGACTACAGTTCAAGATAAAAAATCCCAAGTCTATTTTAAGAAGTTACTGAACCAGTTTTATGTTTTGCTGATATATCAGGTTGTTATCCAAATCAAATCCTTGGATAAGAGCTGGGACTCTTTAGCTTGGAGAAAAGGAGACTGAAGGGTGACCTGATCAAAGTTTATAAAGCGTAAGTGCCAGGAGGATGGTGCCAGGCTCTTCTTGGTGATGCCCGATGATAAGACAAGGGGTAATGGGTGAAAGCTAAGGCATAGAAAGTTTCATGCAAACATGAGGAGGAATTTTTTCACTGTGAGTGTGACGGAGCACTGGAACAGGCTGCCCCAGGGGGGTTGTAGAGTCTCCTTCTCTGGAGATATTCAATACCCGCCTGGAAGCATTCCTGTGTGATCTGGTATAGGTGATCCTGCTCTGGCAGGGGGGTTGGACTAGGTGATCTTTCAAGGTCCCTTCCAGCCCCCGACATTCTGTGATTCTATGAGAATGTAAAGTGCAGAAAGGGTTTTTAAGGACCAGTCTTGCTCTTTCTTGTTAAATAAATAAATGGTTTAAAAGGTCTTTATTATAGATTTTATGGTGCATCTTAAATATATAAATAAATTCAGAAAAGAGCTGTGCTGGTACTGAGACCTAATCTATAAAGAAATAAATTTTTTCCAGATGACAAAAACATCTCTAACTGATCATGAAGTGGCTGTTTAAGTTGCAGAAATGTTCATGAGTGCTGCTGGCTTCATTCAAAGTCTGCTGAAGAAGGCTGAAAGACTCCAATGCACTACAACGGGTTTTGATTCAAATAAGAGTACTTCAAAGAACGTATTTGTGGTTAAATATTCAGTTAAGTCCTTCACTTTCTTGTTGTTGAAAAAGCTTTCAGAAATGTTCTGTGTGATAAACTTTTAGATTATCCTCAGATGTTGCTGATCATTCAGACATAATGAATAAGATTTGTACTGTAAGATGTTCAGTCATATTAACATTGTGGCTGCAGTATCCTGAGTGCAGTCAGTGTTGGCAAGAAACTCTGGCCAAAAGTTCTGGGCAGGCAGTATCTGCTTAGTTTGTTCTGCTGTCACTGTTGCAGAATGGTCATACTGCGTGAGACCAACACTGTATTCTAGATTCTTGTGTCTGACAGAGACCGGATGGATCCTCCAAAGGTAAGAAGACATGATTTGTCACTTGCTAATTCCTCCACCCAAGGGTTTCCAGGCAGACTTGTGCAGAAAAACCTACCTATTCAGGAAGAAGAAATTACTTCTTTCCCCTGTCCTTGAGAGGTATCAGTGGCAGATGTCTGGGAAAAGTGGAATATATGAATGGGGCAGATACAGAACAATAGCGTATGGCACTGCAGTGTAGAAGCATTTTCTGAGCCATACAGAGAATCTTTTTTTTTTTTTTTTTTGTCTTTGATGGACCTCCTTTCATATTTCTAATCACTTTTGGAATCAATTTATATCTTTGGCCTCCAAAACATCCTGTGGCAATGAGTTCTACAATTTAATTACACACTGTGTGAAAAAGCACTTCCCTTTGTTTGTTGAAAATTTTCTGGATGATAATTTCATTCAGTGCCCTTCGTTCTTGTTTAACAAAAATAGTGCCTAATTACTCCCCAGCCTCCTTATTCATGGCTTTTATAATTTTATACATCAAGAACATATCCCTTCAGGTAATTTTTCTCTAAGCTAAAGATTCCTAATCTAATATCCCTTTCAACAGAAGTACCACTAGCTTTGATCATTCCCTTGACTTTCTGTCTCATTTTAGTTTTGTTATACTCCTTAGTGGATGGAGACACCAGAGTTGCAAGTAACAGTAGGCACATGGTCACCTTTCAGTACACCGTGCACCAAGAATGATTGAAACAGCTAATTTATAAATCTGTGATATGGATATATTAAAATGTTTTGCTATGGCTTTGGAGCTATTCTACAAGTTTTCTATTTCAAATCCTTTCAAGCTCACTTTTACATGAATACAAGGCTTCTCAACCTAAAAATCTCTACTGCCTGCCTAAGTCCTTGCTCTGAAGAATTTCCATGGTATTAGCTGCTACGAAAGAAGGAAAGAAAACTGTGAGATAAATATAAATGTATTTCACTCTGATATCTGCATTGGTTTAGGAAAGTTCCCCAGGCAATTCACTGGTAAAATCTTATCTTCATTGATAGGGAAAAAACAGAGAAATACTAAAACAGTGGCTCAGTTTTATTGAAGATGATGATCTTAGAGTTTGCAGTTGCCATAGCAGTTAGTGGCTTAGCTGGCTGAGTTTTAAAGAAAAGATCTGGACTTCTCTCCTTGGAGTTTTCTGTTTACCTGAATTCCTGTTACGCATTCCAGTCTGTGCCCTCTACTTACTATATCTGTTCCATTGTCCCCACATGATGGCCGAAAAAATATTTTCCCAAAAGTTATAAGGAAATCCTCATGAACGTCATAAAGACAAATGAAAATATATCGGAGGATCTCTGTGGCCTGTGAATTCACATATGCTTGTCAGCTTTTGTCATTTCTGAGTGACATTTGAGTGACTGCAGGTGAAACATACTGAAGTAACCAAAGGAACGGTTATTTCTTAAGTTCTTGTTATCTGTTGGATAACTATGCTACCCAGGATTCAAGACAGATGCATAACAGAAACAGAACAAGAAACTGCTTTAGTGAAATTTTAAGAGAATAGCAAATGTAAATTTACCTGATTATTATCTGGTAAGAATATAAATAGGTTGTCCTTATCCTACTTGCTGCCTTTGGTAACATTCCCATAAAATCAAAAGACACTTGGATCTGATGAAGCCAGGATATAGAACTGAATTATCTCCTAAACTAAAGTCCAAAGTTATCTCAGTATTTGTATCAGGATCTTTGCATGTTTATACAGGAATGGTGGAAACACTGCGACTTTGTGAAATGGTTGAGATCCTTTGGAACTAATGAACAATATTCCTAGATCTATTCTGATTTTATTATGAAGGGATTCCACAAAAACCCTGTGAAATAGATTAAGAAATATCTCATTACTTGTGAAGCTGCCAACCATTACAGAAACTTTGAGTAATTTTTCTGAAACCTTTAGATGTGTAAGAATATCTGTTATTTAAGTTATAACACTCAAAGTCTCTTTTATTTGTAAATACCAATAGAGCAGTCAGGCACAATGGGGCAAGGCACTATAAGCATAATATTTACCAGAAGAGTCTTGTAATTTAATTATAGGAAATGACATCATAGACCTAATTAGTCAGTGGACTTCTGCAATGCATTATGCCAATTGCACTGTATTTAATGGCTATCCTTGAATCACAGTCTTGTTTTTAATGACTCCTTTTGTGGAAGTTCAAGTCCTTTCTTTTAATAAAACTATTTCACATTTTGTCCTCGCCAATGTCAGTTTAAAAGAAATGAATACTTCCTATCTGTCTTGTTAAGGGAGGTGACCTATCCAGCCTCTCAACAGAAGGTTTGGATTCCTATTAAAAGTTTTCAGTTCTCTCCTTTCCTTTCAGCTACTGTGTATGCTGTATCTTTTGTAGGTACTTTTTCAAAAAATAAATGACCCAGTCAGAAGTAAAGACAATTTTGCCCCAAAACTTTAAATTTGTTACTGAGTGATAGTGCTAAATCAATATTTGCATTAAATAAGGTGAAGTGGTTGGACAAAAGAACATCAAAATGAAGGATGGTTCCTACCTTTTGAACAAAAGTTAACCTTTAGGTCCCAGAGCTGTTCATGTGTAGAAAAATTGTGTTTGATGGTAATCAATCTTTCAGAATGAGTGCTGATATAAATTTCTGCTAATTAAAAGTGAAAGCTAAAGGCATGATATTTCTGTTAAGCAGAAAGTTTGAACTTTGGTAGAACTGATATTGGTTAACAGTGCAGCTTTGGGTTAAGTGGCAATAAAAACAGAAGTGTGATAATGTAATAAATATTACTTAAATTTGTCAAAAGTGATTTGTCTGGTCAATGAGAATTATACTCTAATATAATAGCCAATATCACAAACAGATGTTAGATAAATATAGATTAGAAGGAATAGACTAAATGGCACACTGAAGATTACTCTTCCCCTGGAATATATTTCTTCTAGTCTTTACCTTTATTAATGCAGGTGAGATGGGCAATTCATGTGATGCTAGCAATAGTGAATGTTAATTTTGCCTCCTGCTTTCTACTTAACAAAACAAATTTTCTTTTGCAATAACTTTCATATAACAGATCAAAAATTAAAAATAAATAGTTAAAAGCAAGAGCTGTTAAGTAATCAGCAAACTTCAGTATATCATTTTGATTGAATATTCTGAGGGCTATAAAGGTGAAAATAAGGTTGAATTTTCATAGAGAGTAATGTCAGTGACAGTAAACAACTTTATCCAGTATGTTGTGGGATGCCTTCATTATTTTTGCATCAGACATCCATATTTTGGATGTCTATTATTTCCCAAACAACTATGTTCATATGACTCTGCCTGGAGATTAACCCAAAGAATCCTTCTTCCAAGAAGAATCAGATTTTTTGAAGTGAGTCTCCCTTAAACCTTCCTGTGAAAGTTCAGCTTTTTGTAAAACATAAATCTGCTCACTGAGACATAGATTAACAGAAAACCTTTTCATGCTTTAGTGGTTAGGGCATTTTCACAGGACTTGCAAACTGTGTATGCTGATCCCTCTTGTAGCCTTAGCCTGCCATATCCTGTGTGAAAGGTCTAACTGCAGAGGTACTTGATAAAACAGTATTTCCACTTGCCTTCTTTGTCTTACATTTCCCTTCAGGTCTCCTAATTCTGTTTTTATTTTATTTTTTCTTTTTATGAAAAGACGATTATCAGACTGCAAATTCCAAACAACAGAGTAACAGTATTAAACAGTCAATCCTTGAAAAACAGCTTATTGAAGCACAATTTTCCTCTTGTGAAGGAGAGAACAAATATCAGTATAATGACTTTGCACATTTTCTTATAATATGACTTCTACAAAGATAATTTCAAACAATTTCACCAGGTGTATAAGTCGGAATTAATGATCTGTAGCGGCCTGGATCATCCTTAATAACATTTTAAAATGGAGTTACAGCACTTGCTTCACTTCTTTAGGATATTAGCTGATTTTAGTATGAAAATTAATATTTTTGCAGCTGAAGAACCTCTTCCTCAGCCTATGCTGAAGAAGTCCAGGGTAAGGAACTCCTTAAACACAGTATGTTGTAAAGACTAACAAACAAATTTAGCTTCTTATTGATACTGTGTTCTTCCTTAGTTGCTTTCTCTCTCACTAGCTTTCTGTCAGGACTGCTAACTTTCTCTCAGTACTACCCCTTCTGATACAGATTAAAAATTTGATGCTTGTGTTAGCTGTTAGATCTTAGTGTGCTCTGACCCTTTTCATCTTCCTGCATGCCAAGAGCCAAAGATATGGCTTGACTTCTACACTTTAGCATAGTGGTCCCTGGAGTTATTTACACACCAGCAGATTTTAAAGCATCTTTAAGGTTGTGCTAAACTTCATCAGAAGCTGTAATGGTCCTAAAATTATCAAGAGATCATGAAAAGTTCTAAAAGACATCTTTGTCTTCACCTCTTCTTTGACATACTATGCTGAAAATGAAGAACTAGCAGATAGTATTTTACACCATGCTGAAACATGCAGAGTTCCAAATTCTGAATTGTGCATTATTGTAACAGAACACTTAGATCAGTAAGTATTAGAAGGAATGGCCTCAGTCTGGATTCAGTTCCCAGACAAAATTTTTGGTAATAGAAGTGTCCATTTTCTTGTAGGTTAAGGTCTAATCAAAGAAACACAGAGACTCATACATGTAGATCCACAATATTACTTTCAGAATCACTACATTTCTTCTCAGAATTATTTTCATTTTAAATAAATCATGAGTCCTTTCTAATGTTTTCTACATGTCATCTTAGACATGAAGACATTTTTGCCATGTAATAGTAGAAACGTACATTACAAAGGATTATGACTGTATAAGTTGATAGATATTGAAGCTAAAATTGATATTCTGAAGTATTTTAACTGGTATTTCTTCCTCTCCAGTGGTGAGAAAAATCCCTTTGTACAGGGAAGATCTTTTATTGTTTAGATCTCAAGTTTGAGAAGCACTCTGAACGTATAAAGGCTTATCATGAAAAATAGTGACAGGAAATTTCTGCTGAATTCCAGTGACTGCAGTTTTCAACTTTGTACTTTATAAATATTTATCCAACTCTTTAAGTTTCTGCAGTTTACGAAATTCTTGAGAATTTTCCTGTCATGATATCTCACTATTCAGCCTTTATTAGCATGTCCTCTGAATCTTTCAGACTTTAGATAAACAACGTGAGTTTACTGCTTCAATTCTAGCTATGTTCACATGTTTCAAAAGGCAAAAATAGCAACGTTGTCATATATCTCTCCTTCCTATTAACGTTCAAGAAAATCAACATTTGAATAATGTTAAGGCTGTGGCACAAATTTACTGAAGTAGGAATCCCTAACAATTTCTGTAACACCTAATGCAGATATACATTATCACTGGGGAATATTTGTATCTTGTGAAGTTAGCCTAAAAAGTTGAAAAGAAATGCTACTTTTAAGTTCTCACTCTTTTTAAAACATAACTTTATATAAATTGATGTTATTTTCTCTTGATAATATCTTTTGCAGTGTTCAAAAAATGAAAAATGGAAAAGTGTTCTTATTAACAGAATAAGCACTTCTCAGAATCATTGACATGACTAAACAATTATGTCATGGCACTCTGGAGAGGTGCAAGTCTTCCATGAACACTCATCTCAATTTCACTGAACACTTCTCTTGACAAAACAACTTTTAAACTCTAGGGAAACAAACCAAATCCATATCTTCATTTCTGTTTGGTTTGTTTGTTGTTTTTTGGTGGGTTTTTTTTAATGTATTGGCTCTAATTCAGAATATTTCACATTTTAAACAAGTAGAACAGTAACAGAAAGACTATTTTGTACTAAGGGAGGACTTCAGTTTTCCTACCAATTCAGAATAAAATTAGCACAGCATATATGACTTGAATTAGAAGTTTTGAGACAAGCTTAGCTGTATGGTAATGTTTTTGCCTTTCCCCTCATCATTAGATGTCAAATGGGCTATGATATTTTTGAATTAAAACTATGGTGCATATAAATTAAAATTTTTACTTTGTAAAAAAAAATTAACTTTGCTAAACTACTACTTTCTACCTAATTACATCATACTAATGTTCACCTTGAAGTCAGTCGATGAATATGCAGGCTGAGGTGTTTACTGTAAGTTATTGTAGTTTAACTGTGCTCTCATGTTGGTTTTACTGGGGCCAAGATTTTCTACACAGTGGCTGAGCCAAAGAATGAGACTTGCAGAAGTGCAGTGTAGAAAGAAAAGACCACTTAGAAGAATGGACTAGCAATTAGCAAAATAAACAAGTATTAAAAGTTGGACCTTCTTTCCACTAGGAAATAAAAAAAAAAGAGCTTCAGAATACTCCAGATAACACTTTGTCACTAAAGTATTCAAAGGGCTATTAAGCAAATAATATTTCAAAAAGGTAACATTAGAGATCCATGACATGGTTTGTCTGTAAAGAAAGTAACTTTGAAGAATATATTTACGAAACTTTGTGTTAAATCACAAATATTCAAATATAAAATATACAGTCTTCAGATATAAAACCACTTCTCCAATATTACATTTTCTTAGGGCATGCCTTGAGACCAACTTGAATGAGTTGTTCCTTTAACACAGCTGAGCAAATACAGTGAAAGATTTTCACCCAACATTTGATTGAATTTGCTTTGACAATACGTGCAACCCTTTGGTGATCTTTCTGGAAGAATGTTTGAAGGATTGAGTTTTACTGGCAAGAGCATTACTGGAAAGTAAATTTCAAAGATGCAAGTGAACATTTGCAAAGCCAGGGTTTTAGACAAATAGTTGCAAAAGCTTTATCAGTCCTAGAAAATTCTTTCTGCATTTGTCTAAGGAAAAAAAAATTTATTCTACTGTTGACACCTTAGAAATAAATAGCCAGTAATTTAGTGTTATACATGCTCATAACAAATGGTCCATGAGCACGCAAGCTCCAGAGAACCATACAAATGAAAAAAAAAAAAAGCTAAACCTGAAAATAGATCATTTGAATGTTTCTAAATACATTTAAGTATATTCTGCCTTGCTTGTTTATTTATTTGTTGGAAGCTATTCCACATGCAGACAGTGGGCTAGATATGTTGAATAAATCCATTGTTGCAAATTATTCACTAAATCCTAATCAATAATGCATTTTGTGGTGGATTCACTTTGACAGATATCACTATTACTAAAAGTAATGTCTTGTAATAATGTAGTACAATGTGAAACTTCATGAATAGTTGGCTGAACAAAGGTTTGCACTGGGATCATAGTTAATATTTGACACCATTAACTGCAAAACACATTTATTATATATGAGGAAGAATATGATCCAATTGATTCAACATGTTTCTAAACACTCTAAACAACTGCAGAATGGGAAAAAAAAAAAGGTTAACAATTACAAAATACATTGAAAAATTAATAGTCATGTATTGAAACACATAAGTGCAGTTTTGTGGAGATCTACCAGTATTCTCAACTACAACTGCATATTTAAATATCTCAGATAACTGAAACATAAAAAAAAAAATCAATTAAATACCTGAATATGTTCTTTATTACCAGTTGGTCTTATAGTTGAGAATACATATTCTATGCAATATAATTTTGATAATATATTCTGTTAATACATCTTAAGAGCCATGTTGCTTTGATGATGTACACATACTAATCACAGGCCAGCTGATGGCAAAAGAAATTAATTTTGCAGTTGTTATTATGATGCTTTGATAGATTATGTAAAAATAATTCTTTATAAAACCAAAATATATTTAAACTTTCACTTTGAAAATGTCACAGTTTTGGGTCAGGGCGGCCTCTCAGACTCTGATGCTCTCTGTTAACCTCCTTCCCTCCCCAAAGGGGAAGAGAAAGGGAATAAGGGAGAGAGACTCAGCGATTAGAAAAGGAAACTAGAACAGCTTTAATGAAAAGGGAATTAATAATAATAAAAATGGAATATATACAAATGCATACAAAGCCAGTATCAAACTCAACACCCCTGATGGTAATTCCATCACTGTCACCACTGATGCTGTGGAGCAGGCACTGGGAGAGTCCCAGACTGGGCTCCGCAGCAGATGGGAGTTGTGTTCAGGGGCTGGATTCTGGTACTGGGTTCAGGAACACATAGACCGGGATTGAAGGCAGAACAGACAGAGTCCTCCTGGGATGCTCCGAGGAAGGAACAGAACGAGGATCCGAGACAAGCCAAGCAAAGCTGGCAAAGCAGTCCAAGAGGGGAGAAGAACCACAGATCCTCCAGATCCCTCAGCCTTATACCAAATATGACATATATAGGATGGAATACCTCAATGGTCAGTTTAGGGTCACCTGTCCTGTCCTGTCCCTAAACCATGACAGAAAATTATACCTATATTTTATGCATGTATGTTGAGACAGAAGGGGAGATATTTCTGAGAGGTTATGAAACACCTAAGAAATGTACTGTATGTTTTGAAATATCTTCCCTCAACTTTTCTAAGTATCTGATTAAGGGTAGTTTCTATTCCACAACATCTGCTCTTTAGGTCCTTTTGTCCATCTCAGTATTTGGACTATAGATACAGTAAATGGAGGCAATTAAAATTTCAAAACTATGGTTATACCCCTAAAACTGATCATAGCAGTGATGGAGAGAGGGAGTTAAGCTAATTTTGGGGAAAGATCAATGGAACGGGTCCAATGCTTGTGCTTTGTTACCATTTTGTCCAAAGATGTCATGGGTGGGCTTCATTACAAAGCTGATAATTCACTGAAAATGGGTTTCAGGAAATATGTGTGTAACAGATGTACAATGTGTAGGACAGTGTAAAGCATGGGAGCTTTAGATTTTAAGAATGTGTACTTACTGCGTGAGAAAGAGAGATCTAGACAGAACTCAAATCTGCAAAGGTTTCTGTGTGGAATGTGTAATGACAGAGGAGTGGTCATTAGAGTACCAGTGGCACATTCCAGAGAAGTCACCTACACTGCTCTTGAATGAATCAAAGCAAGAATCATAGGCAAAAGGGTACAAGGAAGGGGAATACAAAAGAATGTGCCAGCAATGAAGAAGATATCTAGGAGGAAGGTTGACTCTGTGAGTTCTAGAGCCCAAGCTCTTGCAGCTTGAATATGATGGAGAAAGTCTAGGTGACAGTGCAAGAGACACGGATTCTTCCTAGATACAGACACAGTGCTTTAGATACATCGCATGGTGTTAGTATTGTTGTCTTTCTGAAGTGGTCTTGGCTCGTTGGTTTGTTGCGGTTTTTTTGGTTTGCTGGATTAGGGTTTGAGTTGATTTTTTTTAATACAAAGTCCTACAACTGTAGGACAAAATCACAGAATCACAGAATTGCTGCAGTTGGAAGGGACCTCTAGAAATTATCTAGTCCAAGCCCCCATCAAAGCAACTTTGCCTAGAGCACATTACACAGGATTGCATCCAGGCAGGTTTTGAATATCTCCAGAGAAGGAGACTCCACCACCTCCCTGGGCAGACTGTTCCAGTGACCCATCACCCTCACAATGAATTTTTTCTTCATACTAAGATGGAATATCCTGACTTCCAATTTGTGCCCATTGCCTCTTGTCTTGTCACTGGGCACCACTGAAGAGTCCAGCTCCATCCTACTTGGCAAGTCTGGTTGTCCTGGCTTATTCCTCAGCTGGATACATCGACATGAGCATTTCCATTTGGGACCCCACTCCCCAAATCCTTCAGTTTAAAGCTCATTTCACTAAGCTGGTCAGCCTGTCACCAAAGATTCTCTTACCTTTTCCAGACAGGTGTATCCCATCCTTCCCGAACAGGTTATACTCATTGAACAATGTCCCATTGTCATAAGAACTAAAGCCCTCTCAACAGCACCAGCCATGTAGCCAGAAGTTGATGTGTTTTATATATCTATATATACAAACACCCAAACACCCCTCCTTTATTGTCTTAATGTTCTCAGATTGTCTTATCCTGTCTCAAAGGCACATAGTTCTGAAGGAATGGAGGGAATGACTCCATGGTGAGACCTACATCCTACTTTCTTTGAAGTTTGCCTAGAGCTAGCTTCAGCTAGGCATACCACTTTCAGATTTCTAAACTTGGGTAAACTGAAACTTACCTTAAGTATCTCGAAATAACATAAAGCTAAAATTAAAAGTCTTTCAGACTTCGCAACAAATACAATGGATTTGTATAATAAACTTTCTGTAAGCCCTCTGTTACTAAGGCTCCTAATTATCTCTTGAATTTTCCTTAATATTTCTTTTCATAAGGTGCATTTTAATATATAACGTTATACTATAATACATACCTTAAATCCCCAAAGTTAAAATAAGGGAAGTCAGTCTCTCTTTAAAAGGAGAAATAATAAGCAACAGGTGACTGTGGAAAAAGGAAGGTATGATTTTTGGATGAAGTTTCAAACTCCTGGGGAAAGGTGCAGCATTTATTTGCCAAGGAAGCTAGGTAACATTTCTATAAAGGACTATTGATTTTTAATACCTGAGTTCAAACCTCAAGGGTTCTGTTGTTAATAATAGCTCCCCAGTGAAATCTAAAAGGTTTCTGGGAACAGAAAAATCTACCTGGTGGTATCCAGTATCCAATAAAATATAGACCTGTATATTCATTTTGGGATCTTATTTCTGCTTTTTTGCCCTTCTTTATTTTTGTAATAAAAAACGGTGGTTAGTGTATGTCACATTTATAAATGTCTGGGAAAAAAAAATCATGCAAGAAACTACATAATCTAAGCTAATCTAAGGTAATACATAAGGTAAGACTTTACTTCTATTGCTGTGAAGATGTAGTCTAGACCTGGGACGGTTTTCATGAGCTATGCCTGTCAGATAATATTAATCAGGTTAAATTATACTTCATGAATATATAATTTGTTTGTTCATTATCATGGGTTACACTTCCATTTATAAGTAATGATCCTCTTTTATTGCTACTGTAGATAAATATTAGAGACATAATTTAAATAGTTTTATTAACAACATTGTACCTAAAATCTCCACAGACATACATACATTTTTATACCATCATTTTCTCTCATACATTTATTTTCCTTTTGTGCTTGTATGGGGTTACACCTCAAAGATATTAGATAAACATGTTAAGCACTTCATGTCTATATCACAGAAATTTAAACATGTATTTGGACAAATATATTTTTCTTTTAAGCCTCGTACTGATTTCTATTCTAGTATTTTCGCATCTGAGGAAAAATGCTATAGTCTATGAATGCTCTACCATTACAGTAGACTTACTACTTAGCTCTTCAGACAAAAAGCATTTCAGTTCTTTTGATTCACTGTCTGTAGTTTAATGAGTTGGCCTTTATTTTCAGGTCACTCTCGTGTGAAGGGATTAAAGTGATAGCACTCAAATAACTAACCTACAATGATGTGTTAAAATGCTTTTCAGGTTACAACTCCTGAAACCTAAGAAACAAAAGATTAAACATACCTTAGCACGTTGAAGGCAGGAGTCAAGGTTATGTGTAGTACATACTTTGCCAATTATAAAATATTCAAGAACTACAGCTAAAGAGCCAAAAATTTAGGCTTGTCTACGCTACATTTAATTTCACAATCACATAGGGTGAATGTCAATGTCTCATAGACTGATAATGCTGACAAAGAAAAATCACTTTCCAAGTTCTGTTTATAATCCTGCACAGATGAACTGTGCTTGGGAAACCTGCAGACCCACTGGATGTGTAGGTCTGCATTCCTTCCCCAGCTGTGCTTTAAAGCTTGTGGAAACTGCCTGACAGTTACTGCTGGCATAGGAGGAAGAAAAGAGTCCAGAAACATTATGCCCCACTGAAGACTGGCCAGCAGGCTTGGAGAGGTGGCAAGCAGGAGAGAGGGAACATCATGCTCTTGTTACAGAGCTCCCAGATGCTGGAGATTAGGCATATGGCAATGCTTTGTAATTATTTGTATTTCTTTAGTGTCTAAAGACTCCAGCTGGGATCAATGCACCATTCTGTAATCTCTTACTGTGTAAAAGATGGGCTCTATTCCAAAAAGTTTAGGATCTGAAGAGACAAGGCAAGATAAGATAAAAAGAATCATTTTCAAGAAGGGAAAGAGAAGACATGGTTGGTATGAATTATGCCAATCTTAGGTTTAAAAAAAAAAATAAATTTTTAGAGACTTTAAAAAAAAAATTGATTTGGGAGATGAAAGACAGGGACAGTTATGCAGGCAGAAACATCTAAATGGGAAGAACAAAAGAAAAACAAAAAGACATTGAAATAGGATACAAAGGAAATGAAGAGAGGATGAAAGGAAATAGAAGACAGAAAGAAATATGAATAAAAGAGAGCTCATTCACAGACCATTAGAAAGTAGTGAAATTTGATAGTACCTGCTTTTCAGCTAATCTTTAATAAAGTAGTTAATCTTCATCACTGAGTATAGTAAATGTGTCTACATCAGCCTCAAGTTTTTGGTTCCATATGGTTTATCTTTTCTGATGACATTCCTAGATAGACCAACATAGTTATCTAAACCAGCGGTGATAATAGTGAAAAATTATTGTAACTAGTCATGTTTTCCTGTTATTACACCATATAATGCTGGGCGTACGAAATCACAGCCAACTAGTAAAAACCTGAGTACAACAGAGTACAACCAGAGAGGTTGTGGAGTCTCCTTCTCTGGAGACTTTCAAGAACTGCTGGATGCATTTCTGAGTTATCTGCTCTAGTTCTGTCCTGCTCTGGCAGGGGGGCTGTACTTGATGATTTTTGGAGGTCCCTTCCAATGCTTAGCATTCTGTGATTCTGTGTGATTCTGTGTGAACAGAGTATTACTTACATGCTAAGAAGAATAATAGAATCATAGGATGGTAGGGGTTGGAAGAGACCTCTGGAGATCATTGAGTGCAGCCCCACTGCCAAAGAAGGATAGACTAGGCCAAGCCACACAGGAACATATACAGGCAGCTTTTGAAAGTCTCCGAAAGAGGAGACTTCACAGCCTCTCCGGGCAGCTTCTTACAGTGCTCCATCACCCTCACACTAAAGAAGTTTGTCCCCAAAAAACTGCCTCGGATGCAGAACTTTGCAATTGTCCAAGTTGAGCTACATGAAAGATGTGGCTGCTCCTTCCTCCAGCATCATGAAGTCTTCCTTGAAAGGCAGTCCTGCTCTCCCTGTAACAACTGCCCACCCCATGTCCCAGGAGGGCACCTGACACCCCTGTGTAACCACAAACCTCCCCAGACCAGGAGCTGGTGTGCTCCACACGCTTGCTCAAAGTGCACTGCATTGTGTCCTCCATTTTGATCAATAAAGACATCAGGTGGTACTGGCCCTAGTGTTGATTCTCTGAAGAATGCAACTAGCAACTGGCTGCTGGTTTGACTTTTATCTGGACGGTTGGGCTCAAAGGAGAGTCATCAGCAAGGCACTTTTCACCAGTTGTTTTTGGCTCTCCAGGCCATGTCACCAATCTGACTGTAGGTTGTTTTCACAAGAAATAAATGATAAAATGAATGGAAGAATCCTCTTATTTTCCAAGGTTGAACAATCCATGGAAAAAAGAACAGCACCCTTCTGCAAAGCCAAAATAACCATACAGCTCATTCTGCAGATGGATTTTTCTCACCATATGGGAAGCACCTGTTAAGGAACCAGGAAAGAATCCAGGACCAGCTGTGGCCACCATGGTTCTGCTGGATGATACCTTTAAAAACACAGGATCCCCTTCACACCTCTCCTTCCAGTGTTGCTCTCCTTGAAATCACTGTGAGAATCTATCTCACCACAAAGGCCATTTTACATCACCCTT